>LR738713.1:1481048-1491905 GCA_902687465.1 Secale cereale | reverse complement strand
AGACTCCCTCATCCTTGATTTTTTTTTGAAGTCTTTCATGGATTTTCTTTTTTGTCTCTAAGGGTGAGGGAGTTAGATGTGAGATAATATCTCACATCTAGATGTGAAATAGCAAACATGTATTAGAAAATGGTTTGCGTCTCTTATCATGCTCACATCTTGGGGGATTTGGAATGAGAGGAACGCAAGGATTTTTAGGAAGGCCGCTTCCATCTCGAATGTAACAATCGCGAGGATTAGAGCGGAGGCCATTTTATGGGGATGGCGGCTGCCCATCGCCTGAGCTTGTTGATGTTGCGAGAGTAGACACGTCGTGTTGCGGTCGAACCTAGACCGCTTTTGTTTCTATGTACTCATCTCTTAATTAATAAGGAAATGATAAGTACCGAACATTCGGCTTTTGACCATGGCAAATCGAATGCTTTTGACACTATGAAGCTTCATGTTCCCTGGGATTGGCTTTAGGCCTTTCTTAGGTGGAAGGTGAAGAAGGAGTGAGATACCACTCTGGAAGAGCTCAGATTCTAACCTTGTGTCAGACCCACAGGACAAGGGACGCCTGATCTTGTTGATGTCGCGAGACTAGACAGGTGGTGTTGCGGTCGAACCTAGACCACTTTTGTTCCTATGTACTCATCTCTTAATTAGTAAGGAAATGATAAGCACCGAACGTTCGGCTTTGGACCATGGCAAATCTAATGTTTTTAATGGCAACTTTAGTTAACCTGAAGATGGCAAGTTTTAGTTGGTAAGCTCGGCAATGTCCGGCATAAAATAGACTAAGACAGATTTATCATGTTTGCCAACTAAACTTGCCACCGTCGCATCAACTAAAATTGTCCTAAAAAAATTCAATTTACCATGGTCAAAAACCGAACATTCATATTTATCTGCGTCAATATTAATATGACGAGGCATTTTTTGCATCGTTTGAAGAAAAAAATTCGTTGCATGGCTGACCTTTTTTATTTTGAACATATAGCTGGAAATGAACAGAAACTGAGAATCCGTTTAATAATCGCCTTCTTTTAGTTGAGCCTTTGTGTCGTACGTATTAATCGCCTGATGCAAACGCCACCGTGGCTCATTAAGATCGTATAAATGAGTGCCTATATATATTCGGAGCTATATAATCTGGCACATCTAATGCCATTTAAAATGCATATAAGATGGCACATTTACACAGATCTCAAAAATACTATATTTAGCATCGAGGAGCATCCCCGGCCCTCCATCGTTCACTACACAGTCACAGGCAACACAACAACAACGACGGCCATGGCATCTTCACTTACCTTCATCCTAACTCTTCTCCTAGCAATCTCTGCCACTGACGCTATCACTGTCCAGCTCCTCAACAAGTGCCCCTACACGGTGTGGCCAGCCGCCATCCCGGTGGGCGGCGGGAGCAGGCTCGACCCGGGTCAGGCGGCGGCCATCCAAGCCCCCCCGGGCACGGCGGGTGGCAGGATTTGGGGTCGCACCGGCTGCAACTTCGACGCCAGCGGCCGCGGGTCGTGCGCCACGGGCGACTGCGGCGGCGTGCTGGCCTGCGCCGCCGGCGGGAGGCCACCCGCCACGCTCGCCGAGTACACGCTGGGGACGGGCGGCAGCCCCGACTTCTACGACGTCTCCCTCGTCGACGGATTCAACGTGCCCATGAGCTTTGGGCCTGTCGGCGGCAGCTGCCACTCGATCAGCTGCGCCGCGGACATCAACGCAAGCTGCCCGCCGGAGCTCAAGGTGGACGGAGGCTGCGTGAGTGCCTGCGTCAAGTTCGGCGCCCCCCAGTACTGCTGCACGCCGCCGCTCACGCCGGCGACCTGCGGGCCGACGGACTTCTCGCGCTTCTTCAAGGGGCACTGCCCCGACGCATACAGCTACGCCTACGACGACAAGAGCAGCACCTTCACCTGCCCCGTCGGATCAGACTACCAAGTCACCTTCTGCCCGTAGAGGCGATTGGGATTCAATTTACCTTGGATGCATGGATAAATCCCTATCTTCTGTAATATAACGGAAATAATGATGACCGATGATTCCACAAAAAATTCTACTGAAAACCTTTATTGAGAAGAAAAATTATTCGACAACATTTTTTCTATTTTGATGAGGATAGAATAGTCAACTTCTTTGTTTTGAGAACAAAGCATACTACTACCTTCGATTTATATTAATTATCACCGATTTAGTGCAACATTGTACTAAATCAGCGAGAATTAATATGGATCTGAGGGAGTATATGAAACATGGCATTGGCTTGGGCCCTAGGCCGTCGCCCCTCTGGCCATACCCCAGGGCCGGCCCTGTGACCTGGAAATTACTCCTACTTGATGCACAAACTTTGCTTGTTGCAATTTGCCTCAAAAGCTTGGATTCAGAATCTATTATAAGATTTGGTCATGCCTAGCATTGTATCCTTCTTAAGTTGGGTTTTCCCCAATTTCTAGGATTGATCTGTTAGGTACTGCTTATAAGGCCCCTCCCAATGCTCCACCTTGTATAGGTGCTAAGGCTGCCATGTAGGCAAAAAGTCTGATGTGACAAGATAATTAAGAGGAGAGAGATGAGTGTGGTGACCCCAGAAAGAAACAATGCCAAACACGAGAACCTAGGCAAAACATTTAAATGGAAGAATCTCACCAATGCATGAAGAACTTTAGTTGCAAAATCATTAAATGAAGGATGCTTAGCACCAACAAATTAAGCACCTATGCATTGGGAGCTTTACTTGCTAAAGTTTTTAATGTGCTTAGCACCTCATGCAAGCACCAATGCATTGGAAGTAGCCTAAGCCTAGGGCATGCCCATGTTTTGTTGCCTTTTCCTAAGATACTCGTATTTCCTGTATGACGCTAGTTGCCTCGGTTTGTCGACGGGACATCTTATGTGACGCTTGCTGCGTCCAACAGTAGCGAGCCGAATAGGAGCAGCCCGCCGGCCCATTGAAACAACGTACTGTTGCAGTGCCAAAGCACTGATTAATAATATGAATGCAGGACCAAGTTCAATGACCATAAATAAAGGATATTAAAGCAGTTGAAGATGCTAGGGTAAAGCATGAGATGAGAGAATCACATGAAGAAGCTCACTGCCTAGCAAAAGCTGCTTTGTCAAAAACCTGGTCATACCCATAAAAATAGCAATGCAGCAACGCATTGTAGCAACTACTCCCTCTGTAACCATCTCCAATACATGTTTAGAGTCCATGACAGTGTTAAAAAAGGTCATATATTAAGTTTGAGAAGTAATATAATAGCATGGTACTGTAGTGGCCATTCTTTTGGGGAAAATAGAACAATTTGTGGAAAGACATAAACATTTATTTAAAATTCTGTAACAATTTCCTAAAACTAAAACACTTTTTTGAGACATGAATAAATTTTGAAATTTTAAATATTTTTTGAATTTTCCAAATATGTTTAAAATGAGAATATTCATTGTGTTTTTCAAATATTTTTGAAATACATGAACAAATTTTAAATGATAAACGTTTTTGAAAACATGAATATTTTTTCAAAACATGAACATTTCTGAATTGTAAACGTGAACACTTTATAATATTGTGAACACGTATTAAAATACGTGAATAATTTTCAAAAAAATCTACTTAAGAGAAGAAAAAGAAAATGCAAAAGAAAAAGGAAAAGGAAAGGAAGAACAAGCAAAGAAAAAAAAAGAGGACAAAGCAGAGAATCCAAAGTAAATGAATTTCGGTTGTTTTGTCTGCTGGTTTTTTTTCCTATTGTTTTGTCTGCTGGTTTTTTTCGGTTCCTTTTCTCTTTTATCTTTAGTTTTTTTAATTAAAGTAAATGAATTTCGGTTGCAATTATATTGTTTTCTCTGTTGTGCAGTGCTTTCCTGGCGCCCTTTCTGATGCCCTCTTCAGCCAATCCAAATCCACCATCAAACCCGCGAGCTCCTGATCTGAAGCTGCTCCCCCTCCTCGCTGAGAATCCATCAATTGATCACAGGAGCATCACGGGTTTCACCACCAAACTGCCATATCTCACGGGTGACGTTCCTAGCGCCAGACCGAGTCCTGCTCCCGATTGTGGGTAGTGAACCTGGAGAGACACCGGTCGATCTCTGTGAGAGGACGAATAGCCGAGTGCCTCGCCGGAGTGGATGTGGTTGTTGGTATCTAAGTGGTTGAGCGGCGGCGTATCGGTCCTTTACGTGTGTCGAGGACCCATGTGGGTGAAGCCTTCTCCATCTCCGATATACATTTCTTCACTTGTATATCATTGAACAACAAGCATTGTTTGACCATATATACACCATATAACATTTACCGTGTAATATAAATATTATGATTAGGAAAAATTTAGTGCATCAAGAGAACATCAATGTATGTTGTCACCAAAATTCAAGTCAAAATTCAAAACAATGCTCAAAATACTTCCCCGGCTGCCCTTCATTGTTGAAGGGTTAGCTAACAGTGTGTAATACTTGGACGCACTACCCATGAGGGGGATTTTCTTTCTAAAAAAAGCATGGTGAGGGAGATTATAATCATGATGTTTCTGGTACTAACAATGTTTTTCGTACTAGTGATTTGGGGACGTATCTGGTGCACCGGGGCAATTGGTGCTACCGGTGCACCGGACCGCATTGCATATCCAAATATGTTCATAAAAATTCCGAAAATTTTAGTGCATTAACACGACATCAATGTGTATTGTCAAAAAATAAAAATCAAAATTCGAAATATTGCTAAAGATATAAAAATGACAAATTTGACGTCAATGTGCTAATGGGCCAAAACTGAAGCCCAACTTGTGTTATACAGTATTCAGTGCGAAATTTGTCATATTTGTATCTCGAACAATTTTTTGAATTTTGATTTTGATTTTTATAACAACATACACTGATATTGTGTCAATGCACTAAATTTTTTTCTTGAGTATTTTAAACATTTTTGAATGTGCATCGGGGAACCGTGCACCGGTAGCATCAATTGCCCCGGTGCACCAGATACATCCCCCTAGTTGTTCACCTATTCTGCAGCAGTACATTATAATCATATTAATTTCATGATGCAAACGCCGCCGTGGAAAAAGTCTAGGCTAGCTGGCCTGGATTTGTACAGGCCACCAAACCAGCCTATAGCAGCCCATGGACGCGCGGCAATAAATAACTCCATTGCCACAGCACCAAACCAAACATTCAGAATCGCCGCATCACGTAAACAACAACAACAACGGCAGGAGCCATGGCGTGCTCTTGCGTCCTCCACCTCGTCGCCCTCGTCCTCGCCCTCGTCGCCGCCGCACATGCCACCACTATCACCGTGGTGAACCGGTGCTCGTACACGATCTGGCCGGGCGCGCTCCCAGGCGGCGGCGCGCGCCTCGACCCGGGCCAGTCGTGGCAGCTCAACATGCCCGCCGGCACCGCGGGCGCCAGGGTGTGGCCGCGCACGGGGTGCACCTTCGACGGGAGCGGCCGCGGCCACTGCATCACCGGCGACTGCGCCGGCGCGCTGGTCTGCCGCGTGTCGGGCGAGCAGCCCGCCACGCTGGCCGAATACACGCTGGGGCAGGGCGGGAGCCAGGACTTCTTCGACCTGTCGGTCATCGACGGCTTCAATTCGCCCATGAGCTTCCAGCCCGTCGGCGGGGCGCCGTGCCGGGCGGCGACCTGCGCCGTGGACATCACCAAGGAGTGCCTGCCGGAGCTGCAGGTGCCCGGAGGGTGCGCGAGCGCGTGCGGCAAGTTCGGCGGCGACACCTACTGCTGCCGGGGCCAGTTCGAGCACCAGTGCCCGCCGACAACCTACTCCAAGTTCTTCAAGAACAAGTGCCCCGACGCGTACAGCTACGCCAAGGACGACCAGACCAGCACCTTCACGTGTCCCGCCGGAACCAATTACCAGATCGTCCTCTGCCCCGCCAGGAATGATTTGCACATGGATGAGTAAGTAGAGGACGGGACGTACTACTCCTTGTAGTCTTCCTTACTTATTATGATCATCCATCATTTCTGTGCGTGCGTGCGTGCGTGCATGGCTGGTGCGTGTGTGTATCATTCAGCGAATAATAAATGTACAAATAAAATGGAAGTGTAATTTCTACGGTTATGTGAAGTGCAACTCTGTTTCATTTTCTTACCTTATTATGCTATGAGTAATGCTACGTCTACGGAAATTTCTTATGGAAAAGATTTCATGAATGAGGTGATTGAATCCTAGTCAAACAAACAATTTTAACATGGTCCATCTCACATCCTCTTTGCTTACTCCGGTAGGTTTAGCATTTTAGCTGTGCCCAAGCCCCAAGAGGACATCTCATTCCGTTGATCGAATCCATATATAATCATACTCTCGTGTAAGTTTAGCATTTTCCTTGTGCCGCCTTCCATCTTCATCTCTGGTATATCATGTCGTTTAGCCGCATATGCACTTACAATTACGCTTAGTCTAGAGAGTTTTTTTTAACACGTTCCTAGTCTAGACGGATCACAATATATCATGTCGTTTAACCGCATCTTCATCTCTTTTTATCCGCTTTTATCTACCTTTTGTGTGTCTTTTGTGGCTAACACAAAACAGGTAGCTGCACGTTCCTATTCTAGAATTAATTCTGCTTGCACGACACAGACATCCACGATGGAGGTGGTCACCTAATTATCTTATCCACAATCAAGTTAATCAGCAATGTGCTGTTTTTTTTCTCTTGACACAAGTCAAGATCACGGTAGGACCACTAACCTTGAACACTTGATGATAGAGCTCAAGAGTCATTAATAGCTAGGACCATGAAACAAGAGGAGAATAGTCCATGGAACTTGATTATATTGCTGAAGTCATTAATAGGACCACTTACGCATCTAGAGGTAGCGGCCGCTTCCTTTACACCATCGGAAGAAGGCGTAGCGGCCGCTTCCTTTACACCATCTGGAACATCTGGAAGGAGCGAAACCGACGTATCTTCAATGGAACTCGCCTTACGCATCTAGAGGTAGCAGCTATTGCCTTCGACGACATCAAGCAAAGGACTTTGGCCTTTGGCCGGGCACAGGTGGCAGCCGGTATTGGTTGATTAGTGTCTAAAGGAACCGGAAAATCTTGTACATAAACTCTTTTCTCCTACTTATATGAAAAGGCAGTGCTCCTGCCGGTTGCTCGAAAAAATTAATAGGACCACTTCAAGAGTGAGTCATAATATCTTTCCCCCCTTCTTGACAACCACATTGCTATGTCAACGGAAAACATTTAAAAAATAAACAGGCAGGTGTCGAGTAGTGAATGGCTGCCTCTTTTAATGTGCTAGATTTAGAACCTGTTTGATAGCAAAGTACTTTCATAATACTACAATTTAATTTACTTTGAGGTGCTTGGCTACCATTAAAAACTTTGATATTAATTCTAGAGTATGTTCAAAACCAGAGTATTTTCTCTGTCTAAAAAAAGAACCTTTGGCCGCACATGGAGTTTCTCGGCCCGAGCTCAAATGAACTTGGATGAACAGTAAAACTGAAAAAAAAATATCTTGTATGACAAATGTTCTAAGAGATTGCAAAATATCATCCTGGAATCACATACCTGGACGGCGGATTCTAGAGCGTGTGAATGCGGTGCATGCTGAGGGTCTGGTTGACAGGTTGCTGCTCTCGGCTCGTCGTGGGACGGCTAGGCGAGGCCATCAGTTTAGATGGTGTGTGTTGGTGCAAGGTCATTTCACATCATCAAGCTTATAGGTGTAGCGACAGAGGTTGTCAGGAAGATGACTTTGGGTTGATCAATGTATTTGTTTTGTTAAAGTTTGTTGAATAAGAGTCTGGCTACGCGCTAGGGTTAGGGTTGGCGCTCATGCGGGAGACTGCGCCGCCGCCATCCCTTCCAAGCACGGGAGCAGTATGAGTCTACGTCGGTCTCGTGCTTCCGAGTCCCTGCAGTCTACGTTTGTCAAGGGTGTCGTTGAAAGGAAGGAGAACTCTCGCGGGGCGCCCTTAAAGCCGCTCGGAGAGACGATTGATTCCAACAAGTTCGCCCTGCACGAAAACCCTCTTTTCGTCAGGAAAACAGGAGGATCAAAGGAACCCGATCTGGTGCTCTCGATGGCGTCGACTGGCGATGGGGGTGATCAAGGGGGAACCGCTAAGGGTCCTGCCCACCCGAAGTCGTCCGGCGGCGGCTCGATCGTACCGACCGGAGCGAGATCTGATTTGGATTTGGTAAGAGAAGTGGACCAGGACGACTCAAGTAACTGGGATGATGATGCAAGGGCAGGTTTCGATGCGTCGGATGTGCAGGTGGGGGGTGAGGTTGACCTGGATGATGATCTCGTGGTGGAGGAGGAACCACAGGTGGAACCGGTGGCGGCGCCGCCGCGGTGGAGGATGCTTGGAAGGTATGTGAACCAGCGGAGACCGGATGTGAATGACATGACAGAGCACTTTGCAAACGTATGGAAGGTGCGCACAGGTCTGAACATTGCAAGGATGAGGAAGAATTGGTATGTGATTACACTTTTTTCAGAAGGAGACTTCACTTTTGTTGGGCGTGGAGGGCCATGGATATACAGGGGAAACGTTCTGCTTGTTGCACCTTTCAATGGGAGTCAACAGCCGTCTGAATCATCACTTGACGCAGTGCCCCTCTGGATTCGGGCGTACAATGTTCCTTGGGATAAGCAGACAAAAGCATATGGAGAATTCCTTGGGGGTTTGCTGGGTACAGTACGGGAGGTGGATGCAGAAAAGGATGGGAGCCGGCTGAGGGAATTTCTACGTATCAGAGTTGAAGTACCGTTGAGTAAGCGGCTGCAACCAAAGATAACAATCGGAAGAGACCCTAAAAGCAGACTCGTCTACCCATTGAGATATGAACGTGTCCCACATTACTGCTTCTGGTGTGGCATGATTGGACATGACGACGGAGAGTGTGAGAAGAAACTGCTTGGGGCGCCCTCGCGTGCATATGATGATAGTCTACGGTGTTCGCCATTCCGCAAGTTCGAGCACCGCGAGGCATTTGTACCACCTGCAACGCACCCAACTGCGAGGCGTGGGCTGAACTTTGGGGGCGGCGGTGGCACTGATGGAGGACTGGGGAAACCAGGAGAAGGACGCAACAGCCGGAGGAAACATAGACATATGGACAACCAGGTGCCAGACCGGGTGGATGCGAGGGACGGTTTCGAAGAGGATGAACGTGCGGGTGCTAAAGAGGTGGACGCTGAACTTGCTGCTCGTGTTCGAGAGATGCAGATGCAACTGAATGTGACCGTACCTGAAACTAGCAAGGCACGTGGTGGGAGGGCAACGTCTGAGCCTCCAATGCAGCCCACCTGGCCAGAAAGAGTTGCATCACCACTGCCCATCTCTATCCGGCCACAAGTACAAGTTTTTCCAGTTCTGCCGGCTGGTAACTCTACCAGCAGCTTTGTTAGCAGAGAAATGATCACGGCGATGAGAGGGCTTGATGCTGGGACAGTGTCACATGGAGGTCCTGATCAGTGCATGTTTGATGCAGATTCAGTGTTGGGCAAAAGACACATACGGCAGCAAGAGGAAGACATAGCCACAGTAGAGCAAAGCAAAGTTCTGGTTGTGTATGGAGAGAAGCATGATGGAAACGTTCAGAAAAAAGGCAAACACTTGGAGGATGGAGAGAATACAGAAGGGGTTCCAATGGAAGGCTTGGAGGATATGGAGGCAACCAGCAACGGGGCCGCTGGGGAACTGACGGGGCCAAGTGTGGCGCCCCGTCAGGAGCAATGAATATCTTCAGCTGGAACTGTCGGGGCGTTGGGAACAAACCGACAGTTCGAGATTTGGTAGCACTGGCGAGGGCTGCCGAGTCAAGTTTTGTTTTTCTTTCTGAAACTAGGCAAAAAGCAGAAAAAGTACGCCGCCTTCGTGGTAGATTAGGTTTGAATGGTTTTGTTGGTGTGGACAGCGATGGCCTCAGTGGAGGCTTGGGTTTGTTTTGGAATGATCAGCTTCATGTAGAAATAAAAGATGCAAATGAAAGATATATTGATGCTTATGTCCGCCTATCTGACAATGCACCTCTTTGGCGGCTTACGTGTGTCTATGGGGAACCACGGTCTGAAAATAGGCACCACATGTGGTCACTCATGCAAAACCTTAAAACACATTCAGAACTCCCTTGGTGTGTTATTGGTGATTTTAATGAGGCCCTTTGGTCGTTTGAGCACTTCTCGGCCTCTCAGAGGAGTGAAAGTCAGATGCTAGCTTTCCGTGATACTCTGGAATTATGTGAACTTATTGATCTTGGGTTCTCAGGTCTACCTTTCACTTATGATAATAAACGCAGAGGAAGAAGGAATGTAAAAGTACGATTGGACAGGGCAGTTGCAGATAACAAATGGAGAGACATTTTCTCTGAATCTAGGGTGGTCCACCAAGTATCCCCATGTTCTGATCACTCACCTATAGTATTGCATTGTGAGGCAGAGGTGGTTCAGCAAAGAAAGCAAAGCCAGCGTCGTTATGAAGTTATGTGGGAACGAGATCCTAGCCTGGCTGAGCGTATCCAGAATGCATGGGCACAAGCAGGAGCAAAGGTGAACTTGGGAGACATTCGCAAAGGCCTAGGATCCTTAATGTCTGATCTGCATGTGTGGAGTAAGAAGAAATTTGGTAGCATAGTTAAGAGGCTAGAGACGTCTCGGGCGCGGCTGGAGGAATTACTTGCTAATCATGCTGATCGAGAGGAGATAAGGAAAGTAGAGGATGAGATGAACGAATTGTTATATCGAGAGGAACTCATGTGGATGCAAAGGTCCCGAATAGCCTGGTTACGAGACGGGGATCGCAATACCAAATTTTTCCAGAACAAAGCTGTTTGGAGGGCTCGAAAGAACAAAGTGAAAAAATTGGTGGATG
>LR738713.1:1468099-1480048 GCA_902687465.1 Secale cereale | reverse complement strand
AGATTTCAACAATCTTTTGCAGCTAACTCGAAGAGACGGCACGGTACTTTTTTTTTTTTTTGCGATGCGCATGCTACACGGATGAGCTCGCATGCTCATGCTACGTGGACCACTGAAACAACATGATTTTTTTTTTTTTTTTGCGATGGGTGATCATCTCTCGTGGGCTAGACATGACGGGGTGTACAATCCGGTGGGCGCTGCTATTTCATGGATTTCTTTTTCTTTAGTAAAAAGGGCTAGCAACATATACTTGCTCTAAAACAGAAAAAGTTAGCAACACACTTTGCGAAAATGCCAGTGGAGTGAACGCCCTATTATTTTATTTTATTTCTTTTCTTTTTCGTTATCTTCACATTTTATTTTCACTTTGCTATTCTTTTGGGTAAAATACACGAGCTAAAAATATCAGTGTGTTCACGTAGATAGAAGAAATGTTCGGGGATATAACAAAAGTTTTTGTGTATTAGAAAAATATTATATGTGTGTTATAAAATATTTATCATGTTCAAAAATCATCAAATATTTTAAAAAACATTGTATTTTATAATATTTTCTGTCGTGCACTAATTGTTTTTCAAACATGATTATCGTGTAATATAAATTGCTTATCATGCGTTCACACTTTTTATAGTTACAGATGAACTATTTCTTAAATGTGTGAACACTTTTCCAAAAGTGTTCATCCTGTATTAAAAAATGTTCATCGGAGTCTTAAAAATTGTTCCTCGTGTATTTTAAAAATTCATTGTCTTTTCCAAATTATCCATAGTGTAATTCAAAGCATTTAACCGTACATTGAACAGTGTTCATTCTGTATTAAAAATGTTCAACATATATTAAAAAAATATTCACCATGTATTACAAATGTGCTTTCTATATCTTTCAAAAACATAGTGTACCAAAATATATTTTTCATGCATTTTAGAAAAGAACCATTATGCATTCAAAGTTTATTTGGTGAAAATCTAAGGCATAGCCTTAATTGGTTGTGTCTGGCAGTGACCTTGTTGAAAGCACCGTTTTGAGAGCGCGGATCTTCTCCAGTGTGAAAACCTAAGATCTAGGATCGGACGATGAGTGTGCTTGTGCACTGTTTATTTCTTGAAGGCGTCGCTTTTGTTGAATTTGGACTCCGGGTATTGTCTAGGTGGTGGTTCGTGCTGCAGCTACAAGGAATTGATCACTATGATCTTTTTCTTCTTCTTCTTCTTCTTCTTCCTCTTATTTTTGGCCGTGTGCATCCGTAATGTCTTTACGATATTTGGGTGTTTAATTGGTATCTCCGTGATATTAATATATAGTCCCCTTATCAAAAAAGAAGAAGCTACAGGATAACGTGTAGGCGAGGACGAGCGCTCCATTGAATTTTCGTACCTGCACATTACTATTGTACAAATAATTCTCCTCGCGGTCGTGCGCCATGGACATCCAGGATGGAGATGGTCACCTAATTTTCTTATCTACGATCAAGTTATTAGTAGTTTGTTGTTCTTGTTCTCTCCACACAAAGTCAAGATTAGTTGGCAAGCACATCACGGTAGGCCAGCTAAACTTGAATACTTGATGATAGAGCTCAACAGTCATTACTAGCTAGGACCATGAAACAAGATGAGACTAGTCCACGGAGCTTGATGGTATTATTATGGTGATCAGTCAGTCACTACTAGGAGCACTAAGCGAGATGATATATCTCTACTACTATTAAACAAGCGAACATTTTTTCCTTAAGTGCACCCTGCCTAACGTACACAGAATAAACAAACCAATTAGAGCCTCACGATAATGCCCGGTGATTTACATCTAACCGTTAATTATAACTAATGGCCTCATGAAAAGTAGGTTTAGCAATTTGTGGAGGCGGACGAAAACCTGCCCTCCGCGTCGTACCTGTTCAGCTACGAGAAGTCACCCCGCCCTATGCGCCCGACGAATCTTCCCCAATCTTCTTCGCCCATCGCCATCGCGCAGCCGCTATCGCCGACGGCCTCCTCCGCCCGCTCAGCTCTCCAGGAGCTCAGCCCGCGCTCCGACCACGGGATCATCGACTCCTCTCGCACCCTCATCGCAGCTGTTCTCGCCGCTTGCCGTCCTCATCGGATCACCAAGGAGCACCTCACGGCGATGCCATGGTGTGCATGCCAGCGAGGCCGGCCTCCTCCTGCACCTCGCTCGCCCTCTCAATCGGCTTCGGTGAGCCCAACCTCACTGGCAAGCCCGTGCTTGAGTACGGCAGCGTCGTGCAGCTGCACGCCCTCAAGACTTGGGTCGTGCCGGAGCCCAAGACCGGCTACCACAACGGGGAGAAAGAGGCACCATCCACCGGATTCTTTAATGGGAAAGTTGTGGCTACTCTCGGGTGTACCTACACCCGAGTTTGCAAATTTTTGAAAAACATGATCAAACAATGTCAAAAAAATCTGCAGTTTTGGGACATGAAACTTCATCAAATGTTCAAGCTTTTTGCAAAAATTCAGCTAAAAATAACATCAGGGGAGCTCTCGGCAAAAAAAAAAACAAAATCAATACTCAAACAGTGCACAAACTTAGAACATTGATTTTGTTTTTTTTTTGCCGACAGCTCCTCTGATGTTATTTTTAGATGATTTTTTTGCAAAAAGCTTGAACATTTGATGAAGTTTCATGTCCCAAAACTGCAGATTTTTTCGACATCATGTTTTTCTTTTTTTTTTCCAAACTCGCACCAGCAAACGCCGCCCGCCGCTCCCGTCCCAAGCTGGTCTCGACGGACCCTTTGTCGCAGTTGTTCCTCCACCCGCACCAGCAAACGCCGCCCGCCGCTCCCGTCCCAAGCAGGCGCTGCCTCACTGTTTCCTTGCTCTTGCATCATTTGTTTATGAATAGAAAACTGAGGTGAGTTGTGATTTTCTGAATCTGGCGAGGGAATTAGAAAAACTTCAGAGGAAGTAGGAGCGCGTTGTTTAAGTATACTGCCTTCAACCCAGTCGATATGTTCCTCCTTGCATTTGCTCCAGTACATGAACTGAAAATCTAGCAATGATGTAAAAGAGATAATTAGTAAACTTACGTGTTTTTCATTTGTACATGCCTTTGACTCCTATAAGTTTCATAAAATATATTTTCCGTCAAACGCTATGTTTCTTATGCATGAAAAAAGATCAACTGTAGGGAGAAAGAGTGTAGGTGATCGTTGGAGAGTGAAGACAGTGGATAAGGAGGGAACCACATGATCATTGCAATGCTTTGCTACTTACCATTTGCTTGTGGAGGATGCTCTCGGGTGATTGTCAATGCATCCTAATTACCATTTGCAGGTTAGGTATTTTTACAAATTGTAATAGAAATGGTATGAGTTTCAAGCAGGAGCTGGAGCTACTTTTTGTTCGTCGTCAGTTTAAGTTTTACTAACCTGTATGTAAGCTGTAACTGAAATTGCAACTGCTGTGTCAAGTGGCAGCTGGTGAGAGAGATCGACAAATGGATTGATTAGTTAGCATCCTTGGTTCTGAAGCAATTCACAAGGCGTCACTAGCCAGAACAATTTGGTGCTTGCCGAGTATTGTCTACTGAGACGCCGTTTTGCTACATAAGTCTAAATAAACGCTGGGATTATCAAGAAGCTGGTATTGCAGCTTCTACCATCCTCCATTTTTATTGCTTAGACACTTACTATACTTATTCATATTCATATTATTTTAAAGTGCATGTGAAGCTCATGTTTAGATACTTGATGCTCACATGTGAACGAAAAATCCAAAATGGACACAATTTTTAATTGATGATACTTTCAATAATAATTTCTCTGGCCTCGGTCGTGCACTGGTTTAGCCATATTCTATTTTTCTAAAAGCAATTAGTCCCAATTCAGCTGAGCCCGCCCCACTCCATTTTTATCCGTCATCGATTATATTTTCGGGGATTTATTGCATTTATGGGAAACATTTACTCCATTTTAATTCAATTTACCATAAATTAATCCACTTCAATTGGCAAGTGCACAGTTATAAATATAATTGAAGGCATTGCCTTTAGGAGCACTATGTCGAATGCCTCTGTGTAAAACTGACATTGTGATCAATATAAATTGGTAAACTGATATATGGGCTCGCACTGTTATAATTGACGTCGTTCTACATGTTAAGATTGGTTTTGATTTGTGAATATGGCGTTATTCTCATGCATGTATGACATGAGCTTGCTCTTAAATCAGATATTGTTGGATATTTTTTTCCTGATATTGTTCATATTACGATTTAACCTCTTTTCATTGCTTTAAATGCCATTGCTTATCCTTGCTATAGTGTACAGCCCTGAATAAATTATAGTTTTGATAATGTTAACCTTTGGGGGCTCATTTTGTATGTTCCTATTGTCCTTTTTTGTACCATTGTTCCAAGTTTGTGTCTTTACCATATCCATTTGTGCAATGCTTAATCGTATCAAAAGTACTATGAAGTTTCCGTTATAAAATAGACACTCTGGAATATTTTATTCCATTTTTACTATACATAACTAAGTAATTTATGCCCATATGTTCTATGGAGAAGTTTATCCAGTTTTTTTTTTAATTTGCAAGGGGTTGGTAGAAGATCACCCAGTTTTTACCAATGATATCGGTTTTTGAAGACTCGCGTCCTATCGTAACGTCAACTTTAGGTATTCTTCTATCCGAAGAGTACATTGAATGTAAAAAAATGGCTCAGTTTATGATGATTAACATGTTTAAAGCTAAGCTCCTGAAGTCCAGGCAAAAACCAATACTCTTTCTACAACTATATTAGTATTAGTACTGATATACTTTAAATGGAAAATATCTAATGTAAAATTTATGTGTGAATGACCCCTTCTCATAATAAGAATATGCATGGTCCGGTCAACTAATTATGAACTGGTGAGTTTATCCAGTTTATATTTTATTTATTGTAAGGATTTATATAAATTCATCCGGACAATTGGTTTTGATGTGTAACATACACATACGAATGGAGAAATTGATTGGCTTCGATGTGTGGCATACACATACAAAGGGAGAAATTGCTCTATACTATTATTCGTGCGTTGCACGTGCACGCTTACTAGTCTCCACAGTCATTGAGCCACAATACCGCCCTCCGTCCCCTCTTGGCAGCCACACTACTACGTCAATATAAAACATGGGGAAAACCGGCAAGGTGCTGACCAGTCAATGCCTCACTGAAATGATATATCTCAACTATACCTGGCCATATGCCGGGCCAAGCCTACCAAAGCCCGTCGCAGAAAACCCAGGCCCGAGCCCGGCCCGGCCTGGCCGTCGGGCCTAAAAATCAGGCCCGAGTCCGGCCCATCACACCAAAAACCCGTTGGGCCTCGGGCCACGGGCCAAGCCTCTTCGTTAATGTGCAAATATGACGGGTCCGGTCCCTTGAAATCTAGGCATGAGCCCGCCCATGGACAAGGTCGGGCTGGGCTGGGTCGGTCTTTTTCGGGCCGGCTCGGGTCGGGCCGACCGGGCCGGGCTGCCCATGGGCATGTCTAATCTCAACGGACGTGCTAGGGTGGTTATGGATATCCCCAGCCAGCTAGCTAGGGATAGCCTTTTTTTTTGTTTCTTTGTGTTGGTGAGGTTAGCTCATATTTTGTTTGATTCGAAGGATGAGAGATGGTTGGACATAGCCTTTCACGTATTTGGTTTGAGAGATTTTAGTGATGGATAGGGGTTGTGGTGCGGAAAGTCCTTTCTCAACCCGAGGTCAAATGAGCTCGGGTGAACAGTAAAATCGATTTTTTTTATAAAAATATTCAAAAGATTATGAATTTTTTTGCTAAACTTCATCTTGAGATCACATTCGTACAAGGCGTGGAAAAAAAATATCGGTGCTCCAAAATGCTTTGAAAGTAGCATTTTCAGATTATCAATTTTTTTTGTCGCACCTTTCACGAATGTGATCTGAAGATGAAATTTTGCAAGCAGTTAGAACATTTGTCAAAGTTTACCGTAAAAAAATCAGATTTGTTTTTACATTTTAAAAATGATTTTCGATTTACTGTTCACCCGAGCTCATTTGAGCTCGGGTGTAGATACTCCGCGTCCGTTGTGGTGGCCTTTTTATCTCAGCATAAAAAAAAGATCATGCATTGATCGTGAAGGAATTTAACTGAATAATTTCACATCATAGACCACTGCACAATGCTTGGAGAGGAGCAGGTTGAGGTGGAGATAGAAGGCTATCGCTGGAGAGAAAGCAGGACGTAGTTTCAGGCCACCACGTGCCCCTCCTAGAATGGGGTATTATCTGTCCCGATAAATAGATAATTCCAGAGTAATAAATAGGAGTAAATTAAATAAAGTATTGATATAATTGGAATATTGATATAATTGCAATTGCGGAAGCAAATACCAATTTACTAAAAAAAGAAAAAAGTATCTAATCGAAATCGAAAGATTTTTTTTTAAGATTAAACAAAAGGGTTCGCAAATAAAAGCGCTAGTGCCACAACTAGTCCATAAATTGTTAAAGCTTCCATAAAAGCTAGACTAAGCAATAAAGTACCTCGTATTTTACCTTCTGCTTCTGACTGTCTCGCAATACCTTCGGTTTGCTGGCCCCTTAGTCAACACCGCCCCCCTCGCGCTACTAAAGCCGATGCGTGCCCCTGTAGCCGTGTCTAGTAGGTTGTAAAAATTTGCAACGTTTCCTGGATATTGGTCTTGTGCTAGAAAGTACGGGGCATCTAAGAGGGATATGTGCATGGATCATCAAGTCTGTACCCTTTACATGCGGCTACTTGATCGTGAGGACTAAGAAAAAAACAGAGAGGCCAGATGTATGCGGCTACGGTTGGATGGCGTCCTCCCGTGTCCGTGCTCGCGGACCGGTCTCTCCAGTCTGCGAACAGATGCTTGCCCCCATCGATCGATTGGCATTGCAGCAATAATTTTGAAAACCCCCACGACTCCGCTGCTGTGCTCAATTTGCACGTACTACGTATACGCTTCAATTTGAGTTCTCGACCGTCTTCCCCTGCTCCGGCAAATGATCGTGGGGCCGACTCGTTTACCTCCTCGAGGTTCCTGCCGTCGTCCCTGACCCGACCACGTCCACCCGAGAAGAAGCTATCTAGCTACTTCCTACAGACCCGTAGGTCTGAGGTGAACTACACACGCATCATCGGAGAGGCACCAATGAGGATGATGAATCCCTCCATGATCGGGTTCCCCTCCCGCGGAGTGCCGAAAAAGGGCTCTAGATTGGATCTCATGGTTCTGAACTTACGGCGGCTGGAATAAAATTTCATCGACTCCCCTAGTATTTCTGGAATGTTGGGGTATTTATAGAGCGAAGATGCGGTGCGGGAGGCCGCCGATGTGGGCACAACCCACCTGGGCACGCCAGGGGGGCCAGGGGCGCCCCGGTGGGTGGTGCTCCCCTCGGAGCCCCATCTTACCTGAGTTGTAAGGTGTGAAGTTGAGTAAGACTCAAAGCTTGACCACGGCAGAAGAAAGAGGAAGGACGAAGGTCGTCCCCTATGCTTTTGTCATAGGCTCTATACGGTATGCCATGCTGAGTACCGCACCTGATGTGTGCCTTGCCACATGTCTGGCAAGAGGGTACAAAGGTGATCCAGGGGTGGATCACTAGATAGTGGTCAAAGTTATCCTTAGAGGAATAAGGAAATGTTTCTTGGTTATGGAGGTGATAAAGAGTTTGACGTAAAGAGTTACGTCGATGCAAGCTTAACACCTATCTGGATAACTCTGAGTAGAGAAACCGGATACGTATAATGGAGCGACAGTTTGGAATAGCTCCAAGTGGAACGTGGTAGCAGCATCTATGATATGACATAAAGTTTTGCGAAGTACATAGGGATCTGAATGTTGCAGACCCGTTGACTACAACCTCTCTCACAAGCATAACATGATCAAACCCAGAACTCATTGAGTATTAATCACATATTGATGTGAACTAGATTATTGACTCTAGTAAGCTCTTTGGATGTTGGTCACATGGCGATGTGACCTGTGAGTGTTAATCACATGGCGATGTGAACTAGATTATTGACTCTAGTGCAAGTGGGAGATTGTTGGAAATATGCCCTAGAGGCAATAATAAATTGGTTATTATTATATTTCCTTGTTCATGATAATTGTTTATTATCCATGCTAAAATTGTATTGATAGGAAACTCAGATACATGTGTGGATACATAGACAAACACCATGTCCCTAGTAAGCCTCTAGTTGACTAGCTCGTTGATCAACAGATGGTCACGATTTCCTGACCATGGACATTGGATGTCGTTGATGACGGTATCACATCATTAGGAGAATGATGTGATGGACAAGACCCCATCCTAAGCCTAGCACATATCGTGTAGTTCGTATGCTAAAGCTTTTCCAATGTCAAGTATCCTTTCTTTAGACCATGAGGTTGTGCAACTCCCGGATACCGTAGGAATGCTTTGGGTGTGCCAAACGTCACAACGTAACTGGGTGGCTATAAAGGTGCACTACGGGTATCTCCGAAAGTATCTGTTGGGTTGGCATGAACCGAGACTGGGATTTGTCACTCCGTACTACAGAGAGATATCTCTGGGCCCACTCAGTAGGACATCATCATAATGTGCACATGTGATCAAGGAGTTGATCACGGGATGATGTGTTACGGAACGAGTAAAGAGACTTGCCGATAATGAGATTGAACAAGGTATCGGGATACCGACGATCGAATCTCGGACAAGTACTATACCGATATAGACAAGGGGAATCGTATACGAGATTGATTGAATCCTTGACATCGTGGTTCATCCGATGAGATCATCGTGGAACATGTGTGAGCCAACATGGGTATCCAGATCCCGCTGTTGGTTATTGGCCGGAGAGTTGTCTCGACCATGTCTGCATGACTCCCGAGCCCGTAGGGTCTACACACTTAAGGTTCGATGACGCTAGGGTTATAGGGAAAGTATGTACGCGGTTACCGAATGTTGTTCGGAGTCCTGGATGAGATCCCGGACGTCACGAGGAGTTCCGCAATGGTCCGGAGGTAAAGATTGATATATAGGAAGTGAGGATTTGGCCACCGGAAGTGTTCCGGGCATCATCGGTAATGTACCGGGACCACCAGAAGGGTCCGGGGGTCCACCGGGAGGGGCCACCAGCCCCGGAGGCCTACGTGGGCCATTAGGGGAAGGGACCAGCCCCTACATGGACTGGGGCGCCTCCCACTAGGGCCCAAGGCGCCTCCAAGAGGGGAGGGGGCAAACCCTAGGGCAGATGGGCCCTAGGGCCCAACTTGGTGCGCCCCCCTCTCTCCCTCTCCCCTCTGGCCGCCACCCTAGATGGGATCTAGGGCTGCCGCCCCCCCCCCCCCTCAGGGAGGGAACCCTAGAGGGGCCACAGCCCCTCCCTTCCCCCTATATATACTTGAGGTATGGGGCTGCCCAACATAGGGTTTGACCTCTTTCTCTTGGCGCAGCCCTACCTCTCTCCCTCCTCGTCTCTTACAGTGCTTGGCGAAGTCCTGCTGGAGTCCCGCGCTCCTCCACCACCACCACCATGTCGTCGTGCTGCTGCTGCTGGATGGAGTCTTCCCCAACCTCTCCCTCTCTACTTGCTGGATCAAGGCAAGGGAGACGTCACCAGGCTGCACGTGTGTTGAATGCAAAGGCGCCGTTGTTCGACACTTAGATTGGAATCAATCGCGATCTGAATCGCTACGAGTACGACTCCTTCACCCGCGTTCTTGCAACGCTTCCGCATCGCGATTTACAAGGCTATGTAGATGCACTCCCCTCTTCCTCGTTGCTAGATTAGTCCATAGATTGATCTTGGTGATACGTAGAATTTTTTTGATTTCTGCTACGATCCCCAACACAACCCACCTGGGCGCGCCAGGGGGGCCAGGCGCGCCCTGGTGGGTGGTGCTCCCCTCGGAGCCCCCTCTGCTACTTCTTCAGGCCATCCTGTGTCTTCTAACCCAGAAAAAATCTCCAAAAAGTTTCGCTGCATTTAGACTCCGTTTGGTATTGATTTTCTGCGATGTAAAAACAAGCAGAAAACAGCAACTGGCACTAGGCACTATGTTAATAGGTTAGCCCAAAAAATAATATAAAATGATTGTAAAACAATCAAGAATGATAATATAACAGCATGGAACAAACAAAAATTATAGATACGTTGGAGACGTATGAGTAGCCTTCTAGCATTAGCGGAAAATGCTTCATGGCCACATTGTCGTTGCGGTCGCCGATCTGCACTGCCACTCGATAATATTCCAACCAAATTTTGGGCTTGGATTCGCTAGTGAACTTGTTGATCCCCGTGGCCAACCTGAAGTTGTTAGGAATATCAGCCGCTCGTATGTAATGGCTGAAGCACCCAGGACCTTATGGTACGGAACCACTCGGTACATCGTGGTCCTGGCCCTCCCTCAAGGCCCGACCTCTGTGTACCAAGTTCTGAGCAAGAACGCATCTTGGGTTGAACAGTGGGTCTCGAGTGTCTCTTGACGGGCGAGTAGGACCTGGCCTGCGGTCACCGCCATGAGTCCGTCTGTCGTCGTAGGGCTGGCGTCCCTATGCGACATCCCTGGGTGGAGGCATCAGCGCACAATCGTAGTTGCGGTTACGTCGGGGCAACGCAACACGATTGCGTCTTCGATCTTCATAGTGACCTCTGGAGGAAGAAGTGGCTCGGCGCCTACCCGAGCCGAGCGGGCTATGAGCCGATTGGACGGTTTCTCCACGCACGGACGCGCTATGCATCCAGTCACTAGACTGGGACACCGCCGTGTTTTATGACAGTCTGTCTTGTGGAGCGAATGGATCTGGTGAATTCCCTCTCCGGTCGAAGAGCTAGAGGGTTGGATGGAATCCGCTATCCGAGTGGCGGCCGCTAGATTTTGCAACGGAGTACTAAGAACTTTATATTTACGAGGCTAGTCACTCGAGTAGAGCCGATGCTTGTGTCGTCTGGAGCTGGGTTGACAGCGCTCTCATTCATCCAGCTCCCTCTGAAGCTGTTCGAGGCGATCGCGCTCGACCAAAGTAGCCAGGCGAGCAACTCCATGGCCAACGCCTCGGGAGTCATTTCGGTGATGGGAGTGTTCAGGAGCTGGTTGTTCCGATGATGGAGCTCATCTCGCTGCTCCCGAGTGAGCATGCGGCAGATACGGCTCGTGTCCTGGGAAGCCGCCGTTGGTGTTGACGTAGGATGCACCTGCACGATCGTCTTTGGGTTCCGGGTAGCTACAGCGTAGGTGTACCACATGGTGTTTAACGAGTTCAGCCCCTCACTCGGTGGAGGTAAAAGCCCTATGTCTCGTGCCCTGAGGCTTGCTTTGATTTGATGGATATGATTACAAGGTTGGACCTTCCCGGCTATGGAGAGGGGTGTGACTTATATAGAGTGCGATGCAGCCCCATGTCTCCCACATCGTCGGAGCAATTAATGCCATTGAATGAGACAGTTACTAGTGTAATGAGCCTATACTGCATCAGTTATAGGTAATGGTAGCTATAACTCTATTTGGTTGACGACTTAGGATCTCTCGACCGTTCCAGCTCCCAAGTCGCGTTTTGCCATGTACGTCCGAGTGGTTGATCGTCCACCGAGTAACGTATGGTTGTCCGATTGATGTAGACCCGTCCGAGTGATCCTCTTGATGGACACAACCGAATGTCGGCATGGTCCGGGGACCTATGATGGTGATGAGCCCCATGTGGGTCCCAAATGATGGGTCATTGATCCTACCAGTAATAGGTGACCACATCAACGGCCACAAGGGGGCACACCCTAGGGCTTGGGTGGCCCTCCTAGGCACCTCGACACCCAAGCAAAGGGGGCCGGTTGCCCTAGCGGGGGCACACCCCCTCCCTAGCCGAGTGGGTTGGGGTGAGGGGAGGCGCCCAGCCCCTTGTGGGCTGGTGTTCCCCCTCCTTTGGCTCATGAGGCCCCACCAACACTTGCCACACCCCCCTCCCCCCC
>LR738713.1:1313769-1325766 GCA_902687465.1 Secale cereale | reverse complement strand
AGTCAACGAAATGGGGCAGAATCGGCCAAAACTTCGAGTGTTGATGAGCGACACATATTTGCACCCCTGGGTTCGTAAATCCTGGAAATCACTCCGGGACCCTAAAATAGTGAGTAATAGTCCACGAAACGGGTCAGAATCGACAAAAACCACTAGTGTTGATGAACGACACGTAAACGCACACCTGGGTTCGTAAATCATGGAAATCACTCCGGGACCCCAAAACAGTGAGTAATAGTCCACAAAACATGCCAGAATCGGCCAAAACCGCGAGTGTTGATGACCGACACGTAAACGCACCCCGTGGTTCTTCAATCTTGAAAATCACTCCGGGACCCCAAAACAGTGAGTAATAGTCCACGAAAGAGGCCAAAATCGGCCAAAACAGCGAGTGCGGATAACCGACACGTAAGCGCACCTTGGGGTTTAGCAACTATGGAAATCGCTTCAGGACCTTAAAAAGGTGAGTAATAGTCCACGAAACGGGGCAGAATCGGCCAAAACTTCGAGTGTTGATGACATACACATATATGCACCCCTGGGTTCGTAAATCCTGGAAATCACTCCGGGAGCCCAAAACAGTGAGTAAGAGTCCACGAAACGGGTCACAATCGACAAAAACCAATAGTGTTGATGAACGACACGTAAACGCACCCCTGGGTTCGTAAATCCTGGAAATCACTCCCGGACCCCAATACAGTGAGTAATACTCCACAAAACATGCCAGAATCGGCCAATACTGCGAGTGTTGATGACCGACACGTAAACGCACCCCGTGGTTCATCAATCTAGGAAAATCACTACGGGACCACAAAACAGTGAGTAATAGTCCACGAAAGAGGCCAAAATCGGCCAAAACTGCGAGTGCTGATAACCGACACGTAAGCGCACCATGGGGTTTAGCAACTATGGAAATCGCTTTAGGACTCTAAAACGGTGAGCAATAGTCCACGAAACGGGGCAAAATCGGCCAAAATATCGAGTGTTGATGACGGACACATATATGCACCCCTGGGTTCGTAAATCCTGGAAATCACTCCGGGACCCCAAAACAGTGAGTAAGAGTCCACGAAACGGGTCAGAATCGACAAAAACCACTAGTGTTGATGAACGACACGTAAACGCACCCCTGGGTTCGTAAATCGTGGAAATCACTCCGGGGCCCCAAAACAGTGAGTAATAGTCCACAAAACATGCCAAAATCGGCCAAAACCACGAGTGTTGATGACAGACACGTAAACGCACCCCATGGTTCGTCAATCTTGAAAATCATCCAGGGACCCCAAAACAGTGAGTAATAGTCCACGAAAGAGGCCAAAATCGCCAAAACTGCGAGTGCTGATAACCGACACGTAAGCGCACCTTGGGGTTTAGCAACTATGGAAATCGCTTCAGGACTCCAAAGCGGTGAGTAATAGTCCACGAAATGGGGCAGAATCGGCCAAAACTTCGAGTGTTGATGAGCAACACATATTTGCACCCCTGGGTTCGTAAATCCTGGAAATCACCCCGGGACCCTAAAATAGTGAGTAATAGTCCACGAAACGGGTCAGAATCGACAAAAACCACTAGTGTTGATGAACGACACGTAAACGCACCCCTGGGTTCGTAAATCATGGAAATCACTCCGGGACCCCAAAACAGTGAGTAATAGTCCACAAAACATGCCAGAATCGGCCAAAACCGCGAGTGTTGATGACCGACACGTAAACGCAGCCCGTGGTTCTTCAATCTTGAAAATCACTCCGGGACCCCAAAACAGTGAGTAATAGTCCACGAAAGAGGCCAAAATCGGCCAAAACTGCGAGTGCGGATAACCGACACGTAAGCGCACCTTGGGGTTTAGCAACTATGGAAATCGCTTCAGGACCCTAAAAAGGTGAGTAATAGTCCACGAAACGGGGCAGAATCGGCCAAAACTTCGAGTGTTGATGACATACACATATATGCACCCCTGGGTTCGTAAATCCTGGAAATCACTCCGGGAGCCCAAAACAGTGAGTAAGAGTCCACGAAACGGGTCACAATCGACAAAAACCACTAGTGTTGATGAACGACACGTAAACGCACCCCTGGGTTCGTAAATCCTGGAAATCACTCTCGGACCCCAATACAGTGAGTAATACTCCACAAAACATGCCAGAATCGGCCAATACTGCGAGTGTTGATGACCGACACGTAAACGCACCCCGTGGTTCGTCAATCTAGGAAAATCACTACGGGACCACAAAACAGTGAGTAATAGTCCACGAAAGAGGCCAAAATCGGCCAAAACTGCGAGTGTTGATAACCGACACGTAAGCGCACCATGGGGTTTAGCAACTATGGAAATCGCTTTAGGACTCTAAAACGGTGAGCAATAGTCCACGAAACGGGGCAAAATCGGCCAAAACATCGAGTGTTGATGACGGACACATATATGCACCCCTGGGTTCGTAAATCCTGGAAATCACTCCGGGACCCCAAAACAGTGAGTAAGAGTCCACGAAACGGGTCAGAATCGACAAAAACCACTAGTGTTGATGAACGACACGTAAACGCACCCCTGGGTTCGTAAATCGTGGAAATCACTCCGGGGCCCCAAAACAGTGAGTAATAGTCCACAAAACATGCCAAAATCGGCCAAAACCACGAGTGTTGATGACAGACACGTAAACGCACCCCATGGTTCGTCAATCTTGAAAATCATCCAGGGACCCCAAAACAGTGAGTAATAGTCCACGAAAGAGGCCAAAATCGCCAAAACTGCGAGTGCTGATAACCGACACGTAAGCGCACCTTGGGGTTTAGCAACTATGGAAATCGCTTCAGGACCCCAAAACGGTGAGTAATAGTCCACGAAATGGGGCAGAATCGGCCAAAACTTCGAGTGTTGATGAGCGACACATATTTGCACCCCTGGGTTCGTAAATCCTGGAAATCACCCCGGGACCCTAAAATAGTGAGTAATAGTCCACGAAACGGGTCAGAATCGACAAAAACCACTAGTGTTGATGAACGACACGTAAACGCACCCCTGGGTTCGTAAATCATGGAAATCACTCCGGGACCCCAAAACAGTGAGTAATAGTCCACAAAACATGCCAGAATCGGCCAAAACCGCGAGTGTTGATGACCGACACGTAAACGCACCCCGTGGTTCTTCAATCTTGAAAATCACTCCGGGACCCCAAAACAGTGAGTAATAGTCCACGAAAGAGGCCAAAATCGGCCAAAACTGCGAGTGCGGATAATCGACACGTAAGCGCACCTTGGGGTTTAGCAACTATGGAAATCGCTTCAGGACCCTAAAAAGGTGAGTAATAGTCCACGAAACGGGGCAGAATCGGCCAAAACTTCGAGTGTTGATGACATACACATATATGCACCCCTGGGTTCGTAAATCCTGGAAATCACTCCGGGAGCCCAAAACAGTGAGTAAGAGTCCACGAAACGGGTCACAATCGACAAAAACCACTAGTGTTGATGAACGACACGTAAACGCACCCCTGGGTTCGTAAATCCTGGAAATCACTCCCGGACCCCAATACAGTGAGTAATACTCCACAAAACATGCCAGAATCGGCCAATACTACGAGTGTTGATGACCCACACGTAAACGCACCCCGTGGTTCATCAATCTAGGAAAATCACTACGGGACCACAAAACAGTGAGTAATAGTCCACGAAAGAGGCCAAAATCGGCCAAAACTGCGAGTGCTGATAACCGACACGTAAGCGCACCATGGGGTTTAGCAACTATGGAAATCGCTTTAGGACTCTAAAACGGTGAGCAATAGTCCACGAAACGGGGCAAAATCGGCCAAAATATCGAGTGTTGATGACGGACACATATATGCACCCCTGGGTTCGTAAATCCTGGAAATCACTCCGGGACCCCAAAACAGTGAGTAAGAGTCCACGAAACGGGTCAGAATCGACAAAAACCACTAGTGTTGATGAACGACACGTAAACGCACCCCTGGGTTCGTAAATCGTGGAAATCACTCCGGGGCCCCAAAACAGTGAGTAATAGTCCACAAAACATGCCAAAATCGGCCAAAACCACGAGTGTTGATGACAGACACGTAAACGCACCCCGTGGTTCGTCAATCTTGAAAATCATCCAGGGACCCCAAAACAGTGAGTAATAGTCCACGACAGAGGCCAAAATCGCCAAAACTGCGAGTGCTGATAACCGACACGTAAGCGCACCTTGGGGTTTAGCAACTATGGAAATTGCTTCAGGACCCCAAAACGGTGAGTAATAGTCCACGAAATGGGGCAGAATCGGCCAAAACTTCGAGTGTTGATGACCGACACATATTTGCACCCCTGGGTTCGTAAATATTGGAAATCACTTCGGGACCCTAAAATAGTGAGTAATAGTCCACGAAACGGGTCAGAATCGACAAAAACCACTAGTGTTGATGAACGACACGTAAACGCACCCCTGGGTTCGTAAATCATGGAAATCACTCCGGGACCCCAAAACAGTGAGTAATAGTCCACAAAACATGCCAGAATCGGCCAAAACCGCGAGTGTTGATGACCGACACGTAAACGCACCCCGTGGTTCTTCAATCGTGAAAATCACTCCGGGACCCCAAAACCGTGAGTAATAGTCCACGAAAGAGGCCAAAATCGGCCAAAACCGCGAGTGCGGATAACTGACACGTAAGCGCACCTTGGGGTTTAGCAACTATGGAAATCGCTTCAGGACCCTAAAAAGGTGAGTAATAGTTCACGAAACGGGGCAGAATCGGCCAAAACTTCGAGTGTTGATGACATACACATATATGCACCCCTGGGTTCGTAAATCCTGGAAATCACTCCGGGAGCCCAAAACAGTGAGTAAGAGTCCACGAAACGGGTCACAATCGACAAAAACCACTATTGTTGATGAACGACACGTAAACGCACCCCTGGGTTCGTAAATCCTGGAAATCACTCCCGGACCCCAATACATTGAGTAATACTCCACAAAACATGCCAGAATCGGCCAATACTGGGAGTGTTGATGACCGACACGTAAACGCACCCCGTGGTTCATCAATCTAGGAAAATCACTACGGGACCACAAAACAGTGAGTAATAGTCCACGAAAGAGGCCAAAATCGGCCAAAACTGCGAGTGCTGATAACCGACACGTAAGCGCACCATGGGGTTTAGCAACTATGGAAATCGCTTTAGGACTCTAAAACGGTGAGCAATAGTCCACGAAACGGGGCAAAATCGACCAAAATATCGAGTGTTGATGACGGACACATATATGCACCCCTGGGTTCGTAAATCCTGGAAATCACTCCGGGACCCCAAAACAGTGAGTAAGAGTCCACGAAACGGGTCAGAATCGACAAAAACCACTAGTGTTGATGAACGACACGTAAACGCACCCCTGGGTTCGTAAATCGTGGAAATCACTCCGGGGCCCCAAAACAGTGAGTAATAGTCCACAAAACATGCCAAAATCGGCCAAAACCACGAGTGTTGATGACAGACACGTAAACACACCCCGTGGTTCGTCAATCTTGAAAATCATCCAGGGACCCCAAAACAGTGAGTAATAGTCCACGACAGAGGCCAAAATCGCCAAACCTACGAGTGCTGATAACCGACACGTAAGCGCACCTTGGGGTTTAGCAACTAAGGAAATCGCGTCAGGACCCCAAAACGGTGAGTAATAGTCCACGAAATGGGGCAGAATCAGCCAAAACTTCGAGTGTTGATGACCGACACATATTTGCACCCCTGGGTTCGTAAATCCTGGAAATCACTCCGGGACCCTAAAATAGTGAGTAATAGTCCACGAAACTGGTCAGAATCGACAAAAACCACTAGTGTTGATGAACGACACGTAAACGCACCCCTGGGTTCGTAAATCGTGGAAATCACTCCGGGAACCCAAAACAGTGAGAAATAGTGCACAAAACATGCCAGAATCGGCCAAAACCGCGAGTGTTGATGACCGACACGTAAACGCACCCCGTGGTTCTTCAATCTTGAAAATCACTCCGGGACCCCAAATAAGTGAGTAATAGTCCACGAAAGAGGCCAAAATCGGCCAAAACTGCGAGTGCTGATAACCGACACGTAAGCGCACCTTGGGGTTTAGCAACTATGGAAATTGCTTCAGGACCCTAAAAAGGTGAGTAATAGTCCACGAAACGGGGCAGAATCGGCCAAAACTTCGAGTGTTGATGACATACACATATATACATGCCTGGGTTCGTAAATCGTGGAAATCACTCCGGGAGCCCAAAACAGTGAGTAAGAGTCCACGAAACGGGTCAGAATCGACAAAAACCACTAGTGTTGATGAACGACACGTCAACGCACCCTTGGGTTCGTAAATCATGGAAATCACTCCGGGACCCCAAAACAGTGAGAAATAGTCCACAAAACATGCCAGAATCGGCCAAAACCGCGAGTGTTGATGACCGACACGTAAACGCACCCCGTGGTTCGTCAATCTTGAAAATCACTCCGGGACCCCAAAACAGTGAGTAATAGTCCACGAAAGCGGCCAAAATCGGCCAAAACTGCGAGTGCTGATAACCGACACGTAAGCGCACCTTGGGGTTTAGAAACTATGGAAATCGCTTCAGGACCCTAAAATGGTGAGTAATAGTCCACGAAACGGGGCAGAATCGGCCAAAACTTCGAGTGTTGATGACAGACACATATATGCACCCGTGGGTTCGTAAATCCTGGAAATCACTCCGGGAGCCCAAAACAGTGAGTAAGAGTCCACGAAACGGGTCAGAATCAACAAAAACCACTAGTGTTGATGAACGACACGTAAACGCACCCCTGGGTTCGTAAATCCTGGAAATCACTCCCGGACCCCAATACAGTGAGTAATACTCCACAAAACATGCCAGAATCGGCCAATACTGCAAGGTTGATGACCGACACATAAACGCACCCCGTGGTTCGTCAATCTAGGAAAATCACTACGGGACCACAAAACAGTGAGTAATAGTCCTCGAAAGAGGCCAAAATCGGCCAAAACTGCGAGTGTTGATGACCGACACGTAAACGCACCATGGGGTTTAGCAACTATGGAAATCGCTTTAGGACTCTAAAACGGTGAGCAATAGTCCACGAAACGGGTCAGAATCGACAAAAACCACTAGTGTTGATGAACGACACGTAAACGCACCCCTGGGTTCGTAAATCGTGGAAATCGCTCCGGAGCCCCAAAACAGTGAGTAATAGTCCACAAAACATGCCAAAATCAGCCAAAACCACGAGTGTTGAGGACCGACACGTAAACGCACCCCGTGGTTCGTCTATCTTGAAAATCATCCAGGGACCCCAAAAAAGTGAGTAATAGTCCACGAAAGAGGCCAAAATCGCCAAAACTGCGAGTGCAGATAACCGACACGTAAGCACACCTTGGGGTTTAGCAACAATGGAAATCGCTTCAGGACTCCAAAACGGTGAGTAATAGTCCACGAAATGGGGCCGAATCGGCCAAAACTTCGAGTGTTGATGACCGAAACATATATGCACCCCTGGGTTCGTAAATCCTGGAAATCACTCCGGGACCCTAAAATAGTGAGTAATAGTCCACGAAACAGGTCAGAATCGACAAAAACCACTAGTGTTGATGAACGACACGTAAACGCACCCCTGGGTTCGTAAATCATGGAAATCACTCCGGGACCCCAAAACAGTGAGTAATAGTCCACGAAACATGCCAGAATAGGCCCAAACCGCGAGTGTTGATGACCGACACGTAAACGCACCCCGTGGTTCTTCAATCTTGAAAATCACTCCGTGACCCCAAAACAGTGAGTAATAGTCCACGAAAGAGGCCAAAATCGGCCAAAACTGCGAGTGCTGATAACCGACACGTAAGCGCACCTTGGGGTTTAGCAACTATGGAAATCGCTTCAGGACCCTAAAACGGTGAGTAATAGTCCACGAAACGGGGCAGAATCGGCCAAAACATCGAGTGTTGATGACATACACATATATGCACCCGTGGGTTCGTAAATCCTGGAAATCACACCGGGAGCCCAAAACAGTGAGTAAGAGTCCACGAAACGGGTCAGAATAGACAAAAACCACTAGTGTTGATGAACGACACGTAAACGCACCCCTGGGTTCGTAAATCCTGGAAATCACTCCCGAACCCCAATACAGTGAGTAATACTCCACAAAACATGCCAGAACCGGCCAATACTGCAAGTGTTGATGACCGACACGTAAACACACCCCGTGGTTCGTCAATCTAGGAAAATCACTACGGGACCACGAAACAGTGAGTAATAGTCCACGAAAGAGGCCAAAATCGGCCAAAACTGCGAGTGCTGATAACTGACATGTAAGCGCACCATGGGGTTTAGCAACTATGGAAATCGCTTTATGACTCTAAAACGGTGAGCAATAGTCCACGAAACGGGGCAAAATCGGCCAAAACTTCGAGTGTTGATGACGGACACATATATGCACCCCTGGGTTCGTAAATCCTGGAAATCACTCCGGGACCCCAAAACAGTGAGGAAGAGTCCACGAAACGGGTCAGAATCGACAAAAACCACTAGTGTTGATGAACGACACGTAAACGCACCCCTGGGTTCGTAAATCGTGGAAATCACTTCGGGGCCCCAAAACAGTGAGTAATAGTCCACAAAACATGCCAAAATCGGCCAAAACCACGAGTGTTGATGGCCGACACGTAAACGCACCCCGTGGTTCGTCAATCTTGAAAATCATCCAGGGACCCCAAAACAGTGAGTAATAGTCCACGAAAGATGCCAAAATCGCCAAAACTGCGAGTGCTGATAACCGACACGTAAGCACACCTTGGGGTTTAGCAACTATGGAAATCGCTTCAGGACCCCAAAACGGTGAGTAATAGTCCACGAAATGGGGCGGAATCGGCCAAAACTTCGAGTGTTGATGACGGACACATATATGCACCCCTGGGTTCGTAAATCCTGGAAATCACTCCGGGACCCTAAAATAGTGAGTAATAGTCCACGAAACGGGTCAGAATCGACAAAAACCACTAGTGTTGATGAACGACACGTAAACGCATCCCTGGGTTCGTAAATCATGGAAATCACTCCGGGACCCCAAAACAGTGAGTAATAGTCCACAAAACATGCCAGAATCGGCCCAAACCGCGAGTGTTGATGACCGACACGTAAACGCACCTCGTGGTTCTTCAATCTTGAAAATCACTCCAGGACCCCAAAACAGTGAGTAATAGTCCACGAAAGCGGCCAAAATCGGCCAAAACTGCGAGTGCTGATAACCGACACGTAAGCGCACCTTGGGGTTTAGCAACTATGGAAATCGCATCAGGACCCTAAAACGGTGAGTAATAGTCCACGAAACGGGGCAGAATCGGCCAAAACTTCGAGTGTTGATGACAGACACATATATGCACCCGTGGGTTCGTAAATCCTGGAAATCACTCCGGGAGCCCAAAACAGTGAGTAAGAGTCCACGAAACGGGTCACAATCGACAAAAACCACTAGTGTTGATGAACGACACGTAAACGCACCCCTGGGTTCGTAAATCCTGGAAATCACTCCCGGACCCCAATACAGTGAGTAATACTCCACAAAACATGCCAGAATCGGCCAATACTTCGAGTGTTGATGACCGACACGTAAACGTACCCCGTGGTTCGTCAATCTAGGAAAATCACTACGGGACCACAAAACAGTGAGTAATAGTCCACGAAAGAGGCCAAAATCGGCCAAAACTGCGAGTACTGCTCACGTAAGCCTTTTAAGGGACTTGCAAAGAAAATGAAATTGTTCATGATGATTGCAACATGCATGATCCAATTCCTAAAAATGAAGTTTTATATAAGCATGTTAATTTTTGTGGAGTGGATAGACCTTGTGAAAGGCCTATGATTGAAGAAGAGAAGTATTGTAAGCAACATAAGCATGAAAGAACAATCACTTGGGTCAGAGATTTAAATGAAATTGCTAGAGAATTGTGTGACCTTTATCCTTTTACTTGTGAACTTTGCCGTATAGAGGGTCACTTTAATTTTCAATGCATGAACTTTCAAAACATAACTGTTAACCGGTTGTGTGATAACATGATCACCTCTGATCTTTATGATAAGCTTATGTTATTTTTGATGTGTGAAGAGTTATCAGAAAAGACTTCTTGGCTGGATGATAATGCCATAGGAATAAAAAACACTTTGCAAAATTGCCATCTCTATTGTGTTGTTAATTGCCATGAAAATGATTACATAAGTAAGATTAGAAAGGAGGGAACTTTACCAAAGTATAAAAATGTCTCTTATATTTCTGCTAATAAAAAGGAGAGTTTCTCCCAAGTTTCCCCTATTGTTTCTAATGATAAACCAGGATATGTGGAGAAGCTTCATCTCCAACCACTCCCTCCTAAGGTGAAGAAGAACAAAAAGAAGAGGAGGAGGAAGAGGAGCAAGAAGGAAGAAGAATGGGTATCAACCTGGCCTGAGCATATTCCTCCCATCAACTTTTATCCTAACGGTTGTAAGTTTAAAGAAGAAGGTGAAGTTTATTGCCTTAATTATCATCTTGATGATACGTCCGTAGGCACTATTGAAGATGATTTTGATTATGACATGCATGTTACTTATTGTGATTGGGAAAATGATGATAATGCTACTTATGATCTTGAAAATCTTTTTGGTACCAACTCTGAAAGTGAAGATATGGGAAGCTCTAAGCTTGGGGATGATAGGATTGCAAATCCTTTACCCACTAGTGATGTGATAATTGATAATTCTCTTGCTAGTAAGAATAAAGACAACATGTTTACAAATATAGTTGCTAGCAATGATAATGCTCTTCTCTACCATGATGATGTTATAACTCCAATCTATAGTGATTATAAAGGTACCTATGACATAAGGAGAAATTATCCTTATGAAACTTGTCATAATCATGGAGGGAATTACTCCCTTGTTGAACACCACCCTCCTAATATACAATTAATCTATAGTGTTCAAGTTGTTTATGATAGTCCTACTCCCACTATTACCAATGAGAAAGATTATGCTTATGTGGAGAGTGAGAGTACCGTCTTGCATGTGGATCATGGTAACAATGCTTTATGTGATGCTTATATTGTTGAGTTCATCCATGATGCCACTGAAATTTAGAATGAGAGAGGGAGACTTGGTTCTAAATATCTTAATAATAAGAAGTTTCCTCTCTTTATGGTGAATATTTTGAAGTTATGCTTGTTTTGCCTTCCTATGCTAGTTGCTTTGTGCTTCAATGAATTATTCTATTGCAATATTCCTATGCATAGGAAGCATGTTAGGCTTAAATGTGTTTGGTATTTGCTTCTTGATGCTCTCTTTTGTTCTTCAACTCTTATTCCTATGAGAGCATCATTAAAGTCTTATGCCTAGCTTAAAGGCATAAAAGAAAGCGCTTTTGGGAGGCAGCCCAATGAATAAATTTTATTTTTGCTTTTGTTGTGTCTTGATGTTGTTACTACAGTAGCATCATCATTGTATCTTTGCTTTTCAATTTTGTGCCAAGTGTAGCCTCTGATTGCAAGAAAGTTCAAAAGTTGTGACGTGCTGTCCAGGAAACAGATTCTGTCCTTGGATAGAAAAATTCGTATAAAATCACCAGATCATCTTTTTGGTCTGAATTTTTTCGACAGCGTGCTCTATATAATTGTCTTTCGTGCGTCTGTATTGAGTTTTTTTATTAGAGTTGCAGAAGTGCCCCGAAAAAATCATTAACAACTATGGAAATCGCTTCAGGACCCTAAAACGGTGAGTAAGAGTCCACGAAACGGGGCAGAATCGGCCAAAACTTTGAGTGTTGATGACATACACATATATGCACCCCTGGGTTCGTAAATCCTGGAAATCACTCCGGGAGCCCAAAACAGTGAGTAAGAGTCCACGAAATGGGTCAGAATCGACAAAAACCACTAGTGTTAATGAACGACACGTAAACGCACCCCTGGGTTCGTAAATCCTGGAAATCACTCCGGGACCCTAAAATAGTGAGTAATAGTCCACG
>LR738713.1:1302098-1313759 GCA_902687465.1 Secale cereale | reverse complement strand
AAACAGTGAGTAATAGTCCACAAAACATGCCAGAATCGGCCCAAACCGCGAGTATTGATGACCGACACGTAAACGCACCTCGTGGTTCTCCAATCTTGAAAATCACTCCGGGACCCCAAAACAGTGAGTAATAGTCCACGAAAGCGGCCAAAATCGGCCAAAACTGCGAGTGGTGATAACCGACACGTAAGCGCACCTTGGGGTTTAGCAACTATGGAAATCGCTTCAGGACCCTAAAACGGTGAGTAATAGTCCACGAAACGGGGCAGAATCGGCCAAAACTTCGTGTGTTGATGACAGACACATATATGCACCCGTGGGTTCGTAAATCCTGGAAATCACTCCGGGAGCCCAAAACAGTGAGTAAGAGTCCACGAAACGGGTCACAATCGACAAAAACCACTAGTGTTGATGAACGACACGTAAACGCACCCCTGGGTTCGTAAATCCTGGAAATCACTCCCGGACCCCAATACAGTGAGTAATACTCCACAGAACATGCCAGAATCGGCCAATACTGCGAGTGTTGATGACCGACACGTAAACGCACCCCGTGGTTCGTCAATCTAGGAAAATCACTACGGGACCACAAAACAGTGAGTAATAGTCCACGAAAGAGGCCAAAATCGGCCAAAACTGCGAGTACTGCTCACGTAAGCCTTTTAAAGGGACTTGCAAAGAAAATGAAATTGTTCATGATGATTGCAACTGTTGGGGAACGTAGCATAATTCAAAAAAATTCTACGTCTTCACCAAGATCCAACTATGGAGACATCTAGCAATGAGCAACTAAGAGTGCATCTACATACCGTTATGAAGATTGCGTGCGGAAGCTTTCAATGAAGCAAGGATGAAGTAGTCGTACTCTTCACGTTCTTCGTCAGCGATGATCTAGCGCCGAACGGACGGCACCTCCGCGTTCAACACACGTACGGTGCAGCAACGTCACCTCCTTCTTGATCCAGCAAGGGGGGAGGAGAAGTCGTCAGAGATCCGGCAGCACGACGGCGTGATGACGGATGCAGTGGAGAACGCAGCAGGGCTTCGCCGGGCACCCTGCGTTGGGAGTATGGGGTGTGACGGGAGGGGGAGAGGCGCCAGGACTTGGGGTGCGGCTGCCCTCTCCCCCCCCACATATATATAGGGGCCAGGGGGGGTGCCTGGACCCCCTGCAGATCCAATCTGCAAGGGGGCGGCGGCCAAGGGGGGTTCCTTGCCCCCCAAGGCAAGTGGAGCCCCCCCTCCCCTTTAGGGTTTGAACCCTAGGCGCAGGGGAGGTGGGCCCCCTTAGTGGTGCGCCAGCCCAGAGGGCTGGACACATCCCCTCGCGGCCTAGGGGCCCCACCGGGATGGGTGGCCCCACCCGGTGGACCCCCGGGGCCCCTCCGGTGGTCCCGGGACGCTCCCGGTGACCCCCGGAGATCACCCGTTGGCCGAAACTGGACTTCCCATATATCAATCTTTACCTCCAGACCATTCTGGAACTCCTCGTGACGTCCGGGATCTCATCCGGGACTCCGAACAACTTTCGGGTTTCCACGTGCATTTATCTCTACGACCCTTGCGTTACCGAACCTTAAGTGTGTAGACCCTACGGGTTCGGGAGACACGTAGACATGACCGAGACGACTCTCCGGTCAATAACCAACAGCGGGATCTGGATACCCATGTTGGTTCCCACGTGTTCCTCGATGATCTTCATCGGATGAACCACTGTGTCAAGGATTCACTTAATCCCGTATGTTATTCCCTTTGTCCATCGGTACGGTACTTGCCCGAGATTCGATCGTCGGTATCCCCGATACCTTGTTCAATCTCGTTATAGCAAGTCTCTTTACTCGATCCGTAATCCATCATCCCGTGACTAACTACTTAGTCACATTGAGCTCATTATGATGATGACTTACCGAGTGGGCCCAGAGGTACCTCTCCGTCATACGGAGTGACAACATCCCAGTCTCGGTTCGTACCAACTCAACAGACTCTTTCGGAGATACCCGATGCGTACCTTTATAGCCACCTAGTTACGTTGTGACGGTTGGCACACCCAAAGTACTCCTACGGTGTCCGGGAGTTGTACAACCTCATGGTCTAAGGAATAAATACTTGACACCGAAAAGCTTTATGCATTACGAACTATACGATCTCGTGTTATGCTCAAGTTTGGGTCTTGTCCATCACATCATTCTCCTAATGATGTGATCCCGTTATCACTGACATCTCATGTCCATGGTCAGGAAACCGTGACCATCTGTTGATCAACGAGCTGGTTACTAGAGGCCTACCAGGGATTCATTTTGGTCTATGTATTCACACATGTATCGCTGTTTCCGTACAATACAATTCAAGCATGAATAACAGACAATTATCATGAACAAGGAGATATAATAATAATGCTTTTATTATTGCCTCTAGGGCATATCTCCAACAGTCTCCCACTTGCACTAGAGTCAATAATCTAGTTACATTGTGATGAATCGAACACCCATAGAGTTCTGGTGTTGATCATGTTTTGCTCGTGAAAGAGGTTTAGTCAACGGGTCTGCTACATTCAGATCCGTATGCACTTTACAAATATCTATGTCTCCATCCTGAACATAATTCCGGATGGAGTTGAAACGGCGCTTGATGTGCTTGGTCTTCTTGTGAAACCTGGGCTCCTTGGTAATAGCAATAGCACCAGTGTTGTCACAGAAGAGAGTCATCGGGCTTGACGCGCTTGGAATGACTCCTAGGTCGGTGATGAACTCCTTCATCCATACTCTTTCCTGCGCTGCTTCAGAAGCAGCTATGTACTCCGCTTCACATGTAGATGCTGCCACCACGCTTTGCTTGCAACTGCACCAGCTGACTGCCCCTCCATTCAAAATATACACGTATCCGGTTTGTGACTTAGAGTCATCCAGATCTGTGTCGAAGCTAGCATCGACGTAACCCTTTACGACGAGCTCTTCGTCACCTCCATAAACGAGAAACATATCCTTAGTCCTTTTCAGGTACTTCAGGATGTTCTTGACCGCTGTCCAGTGTTCCGTACCGGGATCACTTTGGTACCTCCCTACCAAACTTATGGCAAGGTTCACATCAGGTCTGGTACACAGCATGGCATACATGATAGAACCTATGGCCGAGGCATAGGGAATGACACTCATCTTTTCTCTATCTTCTGCCGTGGTCGGCGACTGGGCCTTGCTCAATCTCATACCTTGCAAAACAGGCAAGAATCCTTTCTTTGACTGATCCATATTGAACTTCTTCAATATTTTGTCAAGGTATGTACTTTGTGAAAGACCAATGAGGCGTCTCGATCTATCTCTATAGATTTTGATGCCTAATATGTAAGCAGCTTCTCCAAGGTCCTTCATTGAAAAACTTTTATTCAAGTAGGCCTTTACATTTTCCAAGAATTCTATATCATTTCCCATCAGCAATATGTCATCCACATATAATATGAGAAATGCCACAGAGCTCCCACTCACTTTCTTGTAAATACAGGCTTCTCCATAAGTCTGTATAAAGCCAAACGCTTTGATCACCTCATCAAAGCGAATATTCCAACTCCGAGATGCTTGCACCAGCCCGTAAATCGAGCGCTGGAGCTTGCATACCTTGTTAGCGTTCTCTGGATCGACAAAACCTTCCGGTTGCATCATATACAACTTTTCCTTGAGGAAGCCATTAAGGAATGCTGTTTTGACGTCCATTTGCCATATCTCATAATCATAGAATGCGGCAATAGATAACATGATTCTGACTGACTTCAGCATCGCTACGGGAGAGAAAGTCTCGTCGTAGTCAATCCCTTGAACTTGTCGATAACCCTTAGCGACAAGCCGAGCTTTATAGATGGTCACATTACCATCCGCGTCTGTCTTCTTCTTAAATATCCATTTATTTTCTATGGCGTGCCTATCATCAGGCAAGTCCACCAAAGTCCATACTTTGTTTTCATACATGGATTCTATCTCGGATTTCATGGCTCCAAGCCATTTATTGGAATCTGGGCCCGCCATCGCTTCTTCATAGTTCGAAGGTTCACCATTGTCTAACAACATGATTTCCAGTACAGGGTTGCCGTACCACTCTGGTGCGGAACGTGCCCTTGTGGACCTTCGAAGTTCAGTAGTAACTTGATTTGTTTCTTCATGATCATTATCATTATCTTCCTCCCTTGTCGGTGCAGGCACCTCAGGAACAGTTTCCTGCGCTGCGCTACTTTCCGGTGCAGGAGGGGTGACTGTCACCTCATCAAGTTCTACTTTCCTCCCACTCACTTCTTTCGAGAGAAACTCTTTCTCCAGAAAGCATCCATTCTTGGCAACAAAGACTTTGCCTTCGGATCTGTGGTAGAAGGTGTACCCAATTGTTTCCTTTGGGTATCCTATGAAGACGCATTTCTCCGATTTGGGTTCGAGCTTTTCAGGTTGAAGTTTCTTGACATAAGCATCGCAACCCCAAAGTTTTAGAAACGACAGCTTCGGTTTCTTGCCAAACCAAAGTTCATACGGAGTCGTCTCAACGGATTTCGACGGAGCCCTATTTAAAGTGAATGCGGCAGTCTCTAAAGCATAACCCCAAAAAGATAGCGGTAAATCGGTGAGGGACATCATAGATCGCACCATGTCCAACAGAGTACGATTTCGATGTTCGGACACACCGTTACGTTGAGGTGTTCCGGGCGGTGTCAATTGTGAAACAATTCCACAGCTTCTAAGGTGTGTGCCAAATTCATGACTCAAATATTCACCCCCACGATCCGATCGTAAGAACTTTATTTTTCTGTCACGTTGATTCTCATCCTCATTCTGAAATTCCTTGAACTTTTCAAAGGTCTCAGACTTGTGTTTTATCAAATAGATATACCCATATCTACTCAAGTCATCTGTGAGGGTGAGAATATAACGATAGCCTCCGCGAGCCTCAACACTCATTAGACCGCACACATCGGTATGTATGATTTCCAACAAGTTGGTTGCTCGCTCCATTGTTCCGGAGAACGGAGTCTTGGTCATCTGCCCAAGAGGCATGGTTCGCACGTGTCAAATGATTCATAATCAAGAGACTCTAGAAGTCCATCCGAATGGAGCTTCTTCATACGTTTGACACCAATATGACCAAGGCGGCAATGCCACAAGTATGTGGGACTATCATTATCAACTTTACATCTTTTGGCATCTACACTATGAATATGTGTATCACTATGTTCGAGATTCATCAAAAATAAACCATTGACCAGCGGGGCATGACCATAAAACATATCTCTCAAATAAATAGAACAACCATTATTCTCTGATTTGAAAGAATATCCATCTCGCATAAGACGAGATCCAGAAACAATGTTCATGCTCAAAGCTGGTACTAAATAACAATTATTCAGGTTTAAAACTAATCCCGAGGGTAGATGTAGAGGCAGCGTGCCGACAGCGATCACATCGACCTTGGAACCATTCCCGACGCGCATCGTCACCTCATCCTTCGCCAGTCTCCGTTTATTCAGCAGCTCCTGTTTTGAGTTACAAATGTGAGCAACTGCACCGGTATCGAATACCCAGGAGCTACTACGAGTGCTGGTAAGGTACACATCAATAACATGTATATCATATATACCTTTGACGTTGCCGGCCTTCTTGTCTGCTAAGTATTTGGGGCAGTTCCGCTTCCAGTGACCCGTTCCCTTGCAATAAAAGCACTCAGTCTCTGGCTTGGGTCCATACTTTGGCTTCTTCCCAGCAACAGGCTTGCCAGGCGCGGCAACTTGCTTGCCGTCCTTCTTGAAGTTCTTCTTACCCTTGCCTTTCTTGAACTTAGTGGTTTTATTGACCATCAACACTTGATGTTCTTTCTTGATGTCTACCTCCGCTGATTTCAGCATCGAATACACCTCGGGAATGGACTTCTCCATCCCCTGCATATTGAAGTTCAGCACAAAGCTCTTGAAGCTTGGTGGGAGCGACTGGAGGATTCTGTCAACGACCGCTTCATCTGGGAGATTCATTCCCAGCTGAGACAAGCGGTTGTGCAATCCTGAAATCTTGAGGATGTGCTCACTGACAGAACTGTTCTCCTCCATCTTACAGCTGTAGAATGCGTCGGAGACATCATATCTCTCGACTCGGGCATGAGCTTGGAAAACCATTTTCAGCTCTTCGAACATCTCATATGCTCCGTGGTGCTCAAAACGCTTTTGGAGCCCCGATTCTAAACTGTAAAGCATGCCGCACTGAACCAGGGAGTAATCATCACTACGCGACTGCCAGACGTTCAAAATGTCTTGGTCCGCATCGGGAGCAGGTGCATCACCTAGCGGTGCTTCTAGGACATATGATCTCTTGGCAGCTATGAGGATAATCCTCAGGTTACGGACCCAATCCGTATAGTTGCTACCATCGTCTTTCAGCTTGGTTTTCTCTAGGAACGCGTTGAAGTTGAGGGAAACCTGAGCGTGGGCCATTTGATCTACAAGAGATATTGTAAAGAATTTAGACTAAGTTCATGATAATTAAGTTCATCTTAATCAAATTATAATGAACTCCCACTCAGAATGACATCTCTCTAGTCATCTTAAGTGATACACGATCCGAATCGAGTAGTCCGTGTCCGATCATCACGTGAGACGGACTAGTCAAAAACGGTGAACATCTTCATGTTGATCGTATCTTCTATACGACTCGTGTTCGACCTTTCAGTCTTCCGTGTTCCGAGGCCATGTCTGTACATGCTAGGCTCGTCAAGTGAACCCTAAGTGTATTGCGTGTGTAAATCTGTATTACACCCGTTGTATGTGAACTATAGAACCTATCACACCCGATCATCACGTGGTGCTTCGGAGCAACGAACTTTAGCAACGGTGCACAGTTAGGGGAAACACATTACTTGAAATTTTAGTGAGAGATCATCTTATTTACTACCGTCGTTCTAAGTAAACAAGATGCAAAAACATGATAAACATCACATGCAATCAATTATAGTGACATGATATGGCCAATATCATCTTGCTCCTTGGATCTCCATCTTCGGGGCACCATGATCATCTTGTCACCGGCTCGACACCATGATCTTCATCATCATGATCTCCATCATCGTGTCTTGAAGGAGTCGTCACGCCAACTATTACTTCTACTACTATAGCTAACGTTTAGCAATGAAGTAAAGTAATTACATGGCGTTATTTAGTGACACGCAGGTCATACAATAATTAAGACAACGCCTATGGCTCCTGCCGGTTGTCAAGTTCATCGACATGCAAGTCGTGATTCCCTATTACAAAAACATGATCAATCTCATACATCACATATATCATTCATCACATCTTCGTTCTTGGCCATACCACGTCACAAAACACATGCTGCAAAAACAAGTTAGACGTCCTCTAATTGTTGTTGCAAGTTTTACGTGGCTTCTATAGGATTTCTAGCAAGAACGTTTCTTACCTACGCCAAAACCACAACGTGATTTGTCAACTTCTATTTACCCTTCATAAGGACCCTTTTCTTCGAATCCGATCCGACTAAAGTAGGAGAGACAGACACCCGCCAGCCACCTTATGCATCTAGTGCATGTCTGTCGGTGGAACCAGTCTCACGTAAGCGTACGTGTAAGGTCGGTCCGGGCCGCTTCATCCCACAATACCGCCGAATCAAGATTGACTAGTAACGGTAAGAAAGTTGAACAAGATCATACGCCCACAACTGCTTTGTGTTCTACTCGTGCAAGATGCTACGCATAAAACCTAGGCTCTGATACCACTGTTGGGGAACGTAGCATAATTCAAAAAAATTCTACGTCTTCACCAAGATCCAACTATGGAGACATCTAGCAACGAGCAACTAAGAGTGCATCTACATACCGTTATGAAGATTGCGTGCGGAAGCTTTCAACGAAGCAAGGATGAAGTAGTCGTACTCTTCACGTTCTTCGTCACCGATGATCTAGCGCCGAACGGACGGCACCTCCGCGTTCAACACACGTACGGTGCAGCAACGTCACCTCCTTCTTGATCCAGCAAGGGGGGAGGAGAAGTCGTCAGAGATCCGGCAGCACGACGGCGTGATGAAGGATGCAGTGGAGATCGCAGCAGGGCTTCGCCGGGCGCACTGCGTTGGGAGTATGGGGTGTGACGGGAGGGGCAGAGGCGCCAGGACTTGGGGTGCGGCTGCCCTCTCCCCCCCCCCCACATATATATAGGGGCCAGGGGGTGCCTGGACCCCCTGCAGATCCAATCTGCAAGGGGGCGGCGGCCAAGGGGGGTTCCTTGCCCCCCAAGGCAAGTGGAGCCCCCCCTCCCCTTTAGGGTTTGAACCCTAGGCGCAGGGCAGGTGGGCCCCCTTAGTGGTGCGCCAGCCCAGAGGGCTGCACACATCCCCTCGCGGCCTAGGGGCCCCACCGGGATGGGTGGCCCCACCCGGTGGACCCCCGGGGCCCCTCCGGTGGTCCCGGGACGCTCCCGGTGACCCCCGGAGATCACCCGTTGGCCGAAACTGGACTTCCCATATATCAATCTTTACCTCCGGACCATTCCGGAACTCCTCGTGACGTCCGGGATCTCATCCGGGACTTCGAACAACTTTCGGGTTTCCACGTGCATTAATCTCTACGACCCTAGCGTTACCGAACCTTAAGTGTGTAGACCCTACGGGTTCGGGAGACACGTAGACATGACCGAGACGACTCTCCGGTCAATAACCAACAGCGGGATCTGGATACCCATGTTGGTTCCCACGTGTTCCTCGATGATCTTCATCGGATGAACCACTGTGTCAAGGATTCACTTACTCCCGTATGTTATTCCCTTTGTCCATCGGTACGGTACTTGCCCGAGATTCGATCGTCGGTATCCCCGATACCTTGTTCAATCTCGTTATAGCAAATCTCTTTACTCGATCCATAATCCATCATCCCGTGACTAACTACTTAGTCACATTGAGCTCATTATGATGATGTCTTACCGAGTGGGCCCAGAGGTACCTCTCCGTCATACGGAGTGACAACATCCCAGTCTCGGTTCGTACCAACTCAACAGACACTTTCGGAGATACCCGATGCGTACCTTTATAGCCACCCAGTTACGTTGTGACGGTTGGCACACCCAAAGTACTCCTACGGTATCCGGGAGTTGTACAACCTCATGGTCTAAGGAATAAATACTTGACACCGAAAAGCTTTATGCATTACGAACTATACGATCTCGTGTTATGCTCAAGTTTGGGTCTTGTCCATCACATCATTCTCCTAATGATGTGATCCCGTTATCACTGACATCTCATGTCCATGGTCAGGAAACCGTGACCATCTGTTGATCAACGAGCTGGTTACTAGAGGCCTACCAGGGATTCATTTTGGTCTATGTATTCACACATGTATCACTGTTTCCGTACAATACAATTCAAGCATGAATAACAGACAATTATCATGAACAAGGAGATATAATAATAATGCTTTTATTATTGCCTCTAGGGCATATCTCCAACAGCAACATGCATGATCCAATTCCTAAAAATGAAGTTTTATATAAGCATGTTAATTTTTGTGGAGTGGATAGACCTTGTGAAAGGCCTATGATTGAAGAAGAGAAGTATTGTAAGCAACATAAGCATGAAAGAACAATCACTTGGGTCAGAGATTTAAATGAAATTGCTAGAGAATTGTGTGACCTTTATCCTTTTACTTGTGAACTTTGCCGTATAGAGGGTCACTTTAATTTTCAATGCATGAACTTTCAAAACATAACTGTTAACCGGTTGTGTGATAACATGATCACCTCTGATCTTTATGATGAGCTTATGTTATTTTTGATGTGTGAAGAGTTATCAGAAAAGACTTCTTGGCTGGATGATAATGCCATAGGAATAAAAAACACTTTGCAAAATTTCCATCTCTATTGTGTTGTTAATTGCCATGAAAATGATTACATAAGTAAGATTAGAAAGGAGGGAACTTTACCAAAGTATAAAAATGTCTCTTATATTTCTGCTAATAAAAAGGAGAGTTTCCCCCAAGTTTCCCCTATTGTTTCTAATGATAAACCAGGATATGTGGAGAAGCTTCATCTCCAACCACTCCCTCCTAAGGTGAAGAAGAACAAAAAGAAGAGGAGGAGGAAGAGGAGCAAGAAGGAAGAAGAATGGGTATCAACCTGGCCTGAGCATATTCCTCCGATCAACTTTTATCCTAACGGTTGTAAGTTTAAAGAAGAAGGTGAAGTTTATTGCCTTAATTATCATCTTGATGATACGTCCGTAGGCACTATTGAAGATGATTTTGATTATGACATGCATGTTACTTATTGTGATTGGGAAAATGATGATAATGCTACTTATGATCTTGAAAATCTTTTTGGTACCAACTCTGAAAGTGAAGATATGGGAAGCTCTAAGCTTGGGGATGATAGGATTGCAAATCCTTTACCCACTAGTGATGTGATAATTGATAATTCTCTTGCTAGTAAGAATAAAGACAACATGTTTACAAATATAGTTGCTAGCAATGATAATGCTATTCTCTACCATGATGATTATATAACTCCAATCTATAGTGATTATAAAGGTACCTATGACATAAGGAGAAATTATCCTTATGAAACTTGTCATAATCATGGAGGGAATTACTCCCTTGTTGAACACCACCCTCCTAATATACAATTAATCTATAGTGTTCAAGTTGTTTATGATAGTCCTACTCCCACTATTACCAATGAGAAAGATTATGCTTATGTGGAGAGTGAGAGTACCTTCTTGCATGTGGATCATGGTAACAATGCTTTATGTGATGCTTATATTTTTGAGTTCATCCATGATGCCACTGAAATTTATAATGAGAGAGGGAGACTTGGTTCTAAATATCTTAATAATAAGAAGTTTCCTCTCTTTATGGTGAATATTTTGAAGTTATGCTTGTTTTGCCTTCCTATGATAGTTGCTTTGTGCTTCAATGAATTATTCTATTGCAATATTCCTATGCATAGGAAGCATGTTAGGATTAAATGTGTTTGGTATTTGCTTCTTGATCCTCTCTTTTGTTCTTCAACTCTTATTCCTACGAGAGCATCATTAAAGTCTTATGCCTAGCTTAAAGGCATAAAAGAAAGCGCTTTTGGGAGGCAGCCCAATGAATAAATTTTATTTTTGATTTTGTTGTGTCTTGATGTTGTTACTACAGTAGCATCATCATTGTATCTTTGCTTTTCAATTTTGTGCCAAGTGTAGCCTCTGATTGCAAGAAAGTTCAAAAGTTGTGACGTGCTGTCTAGGAAACAGATTCTGTCCTTGGATAGAAAAATTTGTATAAAATCACCAGATCATCTTTTTGGTCTGAATTTTTTCGACAGCGTCCTCTATATAATTGTCTTTCGTGCGTCTGTTTTGAGTTTTTTGATTAGAGTTGCAGAAGTGCCTCGAAAAAATCATTAACAACTATGGAAATCGCTTCAGGACCCTAAAACGGTGAGTAATAGTCCACGAAACGGGCAGAATCGGCCAAAACTTCGAGTGTTGATGACATACACATATATGCACCCCTGGGTTCGTAAATCCTGGAAATCACTCCGGGAGCCCAAAATAGTGAGTAAGAGTCGACGAAACGGGTCAGAATCGACAAAAACCACTAGTGTTGATGAACGACACGTAAACGCACCCCTGGGTTCGTAAATCCTGGAAATCACTCCGG
>LR738713.1:1271465-1295292 GCA_902687465.1 Secale cereale | reverse complement strand
AATGAGAGAGGGAGACTTGGTTCTAAATATCTTAATAATAAGAAGTTTCCTCTCTTTATGGTGAATATTTTGAAGTTATGCTTGTTTTGCCTTCCTATGCTAGTTGCTTTGTGCTTCAATGAATTATTCTATTGCAATATTCCTATGCATAGGAAGCATGTTAGGCTTAAATGTGTTTGGTATTTGCTTCTTGATGCTCTCTTTTGTTCTTCAACTCTTATTCCTACGAGAGCATCATTAAAGTCTTATGCCTAGCTTAAAGGCATAAAAGAAAGCGCTTTTGGGAGGCAGCCCAATGAATAAATTTTATTTTTGCTTTTGTTGTGTCTTGATGTTGTTACTACAGTAGCATCATCATTGTATCTTTGCTTTTCAATTTTGTGCCAAGTGTAGCCTCTGATTGCAAGAAAGTTCAAAAGTTGTGACGTGCTGTCCAGGAAACAGATTCTGTCCTTGGATAGAAAAATTCGTATAAAATCACCAGATCATCTTTTTGGTCTGAATTTTTTCGACAGCGTGCTCTATATAATTGTCTTTCGTGCGTCTGTATTGAGTTTTTTTATTACAGTTGCAGAAGTGCCCCGAAAAAATCATTAACAACTATGGAAATCGCTTCAGGACCCTAAAACGGTGAGTAATAGTCCACGAAACGGGGCAGAATCGGCCAAAACTTCGAGTGTTGATGACATACACATATATGCAACCCTGGGTTCGTAAATCCTGGAAATCACTCCGGCAGCCGAAAATAGTGAGTAAGAGTCCAGGAAACGGGTCAGAATCGACAAAAACCACTAGTGTTGATGAACGACACGTAAACGCACCCCTGGGTTCGTAAATCGTGGAAATCACTCCGGGACCCCAATACAGTGAGTAATAGTCCACAAAGCATGCCAGAATCGTCCAATACCGCGAGTGTTGATGACCGACACGTAAACGCACCCCGTGGTTCGTCAATCTTGAAAATCACTCCGGGACCCCAAAACAGTGAGTAATAGTCCACGAAAGCGGCCAAAATCGGCCAAAACTGCGAGTGCTGATAACCGACACGTAAGCGCACCTTGGGGTTTAGCAACTATGGAAATCGCTTCAGGACCCTAAAACGGTGAGTAATAGTCCATGAAATGGGGCAGAATCGGCCAAAACTTTGAGTGTTGATGACAGACTCATATATGCACCCCTGGGTTCGTAAATCCTGGAAATCACTCCGGGAGCCCAAAACAGTGAGTAAGAGTCCACGAAACGGGTCAGAATCGACAAAAACCACTAGTGTTGATGAACGACACGTAAACACACCCCTCGGTTCGTAAATCCTGGAAATCACTCCCGGACCCCAATACAGTGATTAATACTCCACAAAACATGCCAGAATCGGTCAAAACTGCGAGTGTTGATGACCGACACGTAAACGCACCCCGTGGTTCATCAATCTAGGAAAATCACTACGGGGCCACAAAACAGTGAATAATAGTCCCCGAAAGAGGCCAAAATCAGCCAAAACTGCGAGTGTTGATAACCGACACGTAAGCGCACCATGGGGTTTAGCAACAATGGAAATCGCTTTAGGACTCTAAAACGGTGAGCAATAGTCCACGAAACGGGGCAAAATCGGCCAAAACTTCGAGTGTTGATGACGGACACATATATGCACCCCTGGGTTCGTAAATCCTGGAAATCACCCCGGGACCCCAAAACAGTGAGTAAGAGTCCACGAAACGGGTCAGAGTCGACAAAAACCACTAGTGTTGATGAACGACACGTAAACGCACCCCTGGGTTCGTAAATCATGGAAATCACTCCGGGGCCCCAAAACAGTGAGTAATAGTCCACAAAACATGCCAAAATCGGCAAAAACCACGAGTGTTGATGACCGACACGTAAACGCACCCCGTGGTTCGTCAATCTTGAAAATCATCCAGGGACCCCAAAACAGTGAGTAATAGTCCACGAAAGAGGCCAAAATCGCCAAAACTGCGAGTGCTGATAACCGACACGTATGCGCACCTTGGGGTTTAGCAACTATGGAAATCGCTTCAGGACCCCAAAACGGTGAGTAATAGTCCACGAAATGGGGCAGAATCGGCCAAAACTTCGAGTGTTGATGACCGACACATATATGCACCCCTGGGTTCGTGAATCCTGGAAATCACTCCGGGACCCTAAAATAGTGAGTAATTGTCCACGAAACGGGTCTGAATCGACAAAAACCACTAGTGTTGATGAACGACACGTAAACGCACCCCTGGGTTCGTAAATCCTGGAAATCACTCCGGGACCCCAAAACAGTGAGTAATAGTCCACAAAACATGCTAGAATCTGCCCAAACCGCGAGTGTTGATGACCGGCTCGTAAACGCACCCCGTGGTTCTTCAATCTTCAAAATCACTCCGGGACCCCAAAACAGTGAGTAATAGTCCACGAAAGAGGCCAAAATCGGCCAAAACTGCGAGTGCTGATAACCGACACGTAAGCGACATTGGGGTTTAGCAACTATGGAAATCGCTTCAGGACACTAAAACGGTGAGTAATAGTCCACGAAACGGGGCAGAATCGGCCAAAACTTCGAGTGTTGATGACATACACATATATGCACCCCTGGGTTCGTAAATCCTGGAAATCACTCCGGGAGCCCAACACAGTGAGTAAGAGTCCACGAAACGGGTCAGAATCGACAAAAACCACTAGTGTTGATGAACGACACGTAAACCCACCCCTGGGTTCGTAAATCCTGGAAATCACTCTGGGACCCCAATATAGTGAGTAATAGTCCACAAAGCATGCCAGAATCAGCCAAAACCGCGAGTGTTGATGACCGACACGTAAACGCACCCCGTGGTTCGTTGGTCTTGAAAATCACTCCGGGACCCCAAAACAGTGAGTAATAGTCCACGAAAGCGGCCAAAATCGGCCAAAACTGCGAGTGTTCATAACCGACACGTAAGCGCGCCTTGGGCGTTAGCAACTATGGAAATCACTTCAGGACCCTAAAACGGTGAGTAATAATCCACGAAATGGGGCAGAATCGGCCAAAACTTCGAGTGTTGATGACAGACACATATATGCACCCATGGGTTCGTAAATCCTGGAAATCACTCCGGGAGCCCAAAACAGTGAGTAAGAGTCCACGAAACGGGTCAGAATCGACAAAAACCACTAGTGTTGATGAACGACACATAAACGCAACCCTGGGTTCGTAAATCCTGGAAATCACTCCCGGACCCCAATACAGTGAGTAATACTCCACAAAACATGCTAGAATCGGTCAAAACTGTGAGTTTTGATGACCGACACGTAAACGCACCCCTTGGTTTGTCAATCTAGGAAAATCACTACGGGACCACAAAACAGTGAGTAATAGTTCACGAAAGAGGCCAAAATCGGCCAAAACTGCGAGTGCTGATAACCGACACGTAAGCGCACCATGGGGTTTAGCAACTATGGAAATCGCTTCAGGACTCTAAAACGGTGAGCAATAGTCCAAGAAACGGGGAAAAATCGGCCAAAACTTCGAGTGTTGATGACGGACACATATATGCACCCCTGGGTTCGTAAATCTTGGAAATCACTCCTGGACCCCAAAACAGTGAGTAAGAGTCCACGAAACGGGTCAGAATCGACAAAAACCACTAGTGTTGCTGAACGACACGTAAACGCACCCCTGGGGTCGTAAATCTTGGAAATCACTTAGGGGCCCCAAAACAGTGAGTAATAGTCCACAAAACATGCCAAAATCGGCCAAAACCACGAGTGTTGATGACCGACACGTAAACGCACCCCGTGGTTCGTCAATCTTGAAAATCATCCAGGGACCCCAAAACAGTGAGTAATAGTCCACGAAAGAGGCCAAAATTACCAAAACTGCGAGTGCTGATAACCGACACGTATGCGCACCTTGGGGTTTAGCAAATATGGAAATCGTTTCAGGACCCCAAAACGGTGAGTAATAGTCCACAAAATGGGGCAGAATCGGCCAAAACTTCGAGTGTTGATTACCGACACATATATGCACCCCTGGGTTCGTGAATCCTGGAAATCACTCCGGGACCCTAAAATAGTGAGTAATAGTCCACGAAACGGGTCTGAATCGACAAAAACCACTAGTGTTGATGAACGACACGTAAACGCACCCCTGGGTTCGTAAATCCTGGAAATCACTCCGGGACCCCAAAACTGTGAGTAATAGTCCACAAAACATGCCAGAATCGGACCAAACCGCGAGTGTTAATGACCGACACGTAAACGCACCCCGTGGTTCTTCAATCTTGAAAATCACTCCGGGACCCCAAAACAGTGAGTAATAGTCCACGAAAGAGGTCAAAATCGGCCAAAACTGCGAGTGCTGATAACCGACACGTAAGCGCACCTTGGGGTTTAGCAACTATGGAAATCGCTTCAGGACCCTAAAACGGTGAGTAATAGTCCAGGAAACGGGGCAGAATCGGCCAAAACTTCGAGTGTTGATGACATACACATATATGCACCCGTGGGTTCGTAAATCCTGGAAATCACACCGGGAGCCCAAAACAGTGAGTAAGAGTCCACGAAACGGGTCAGAATCGACAAAAACCACTAGTGTTGATGAACTACACGTAAACGCACCCCTGGGTTCGTAAATCGTGGAAATCACTTCGGGGCCCCAAAACAGTGAGTAATAGTCCACAAAACATGCCAAAATCGGCCAAAACCACGAGTGTTGATGACCGACACGTAAACGCACCCCGTGGTTCGTCAATCTTGAAAATCATCCAGGGACCCCAAAACAGTGAGTAATAGTCAACGAAAGATGCCAAAATCGCCAAAACTGCGAGTGCTGATAACCGACACGTAAGCGCACCTTGGGGTTTAGCAACTATGGAAATCGCTTCAGGACCCCAAAACGGTGAGTAATAGTCCACGAAATGGGGCAGAATCGGCCAAAACTTCGAGTGTTGATGATCGACACATATAAGCACCCCTGGGTTCGTAAATCCTGGAAATCACTTCCTGAGCCCAACACAGTGAGTAAGAGTCCACGAAACGGGTCAGAATCGACAAAAACCACTAGTGTTGATGAACGACACGTAAACCCACCCCTGGGTTCGTAAATCCTGGAAATCACTCCGGGACCCCAATACAGTGAGTAATAGTCCACAAAGCATGCCAGAATCGGCCAAAACCGCGAGTGTTGATGACCGACACGTAAACGCACCCCGTGGTTCGTTAGTCTTGAAAATCACTCCGGGACCCCAAAACAGTGAGTAATAGTCCACGAAAGCGGCCAAAATCGGCCAAAACTGCGAGTGTTGACAACCGACACGTAAGCGCGCCTTGGGGTTTAGCAACTATGGAAATCGCTTCAGGACCCTAAAACGGTGAGTAATAGTCCATGAAACGGGGCAGAATCGGCCAAAACTTCGAGTGTTGATGACAGACACATATATGCACCCATGGCTTCGTAAATCCTACTCCGGGAGCCCAAAATAATGAGTAAGAGTCCACGAAATGGGTCAGAATCGACAAAAATCACTAGTGTTGATGAACGACACGTAAACGCACCCCTGGGTTCGTAAATCCTGGAAATCACTCCGGGACCCCTATACAGTGAGTAATAGTCCACAAAACATGCCAGAATCGGCCAAAACCGCGACTGTTGATGACCGACACGTAAACTTACCCCGTGGTTCGTCAATCTTGGATAATCACTCCGGGACCCCAAAACAGTGAGTAATAGTCAACGAAAGAGGCCAAAATCGGCCTAAGCTGCGAGTGCTGATAACCGACACGTAAGCGCACCATGGGGTTTAGCAACTATGGAAATCGCTTCAGGACTTTAAAACGGTGAGCAATAGTCCACGTAACGGGGCAAAATCGGCCAAAACTTCGAATGTTGATGACATAGACATATATGCACCCCTGGGTTCGTAAATCCTGGAAATCACTCCGGGAGCCCAAAACAGTGAGTAAGAGTCCACAAAACGGGTCAGAATCGACAAAAACCACTAGTGTTGATGAACGACACGTAAACGCACCCCTGGGTTCGTAAATCGTGGAAATCACTCCGGGGATGCCAAAACAGTGAGTAATAGTCCACAAAACATGCCAAAATCGGCCAAAACCGCGAGTGTTGATGACCGACACGTAAACGCACCCCGTGGTTCGTCAATCTTGAAAATCACCCACGGACCCCAAAACAGAGAGTAATAGTCCACGAAAGAGGCCAAAATCGGCCAAAACTATGAGTGCTGATAACCGACACGTAAGCGCACCTTGGGGTTTAGCAACTATGGAAATCGCTTCAGGACCCCAAAATGGTGAGCAATAGTCCACGAAACGGGGCAGAATCGGCCAAAACTTCAAGTGCTGATGACCGACACGTAAGCGCACCTTGGGGTTTAGCAACTATGGAAATCGCTTCAGGACCCCAAAATGGTGGGTAATAGTCCACAAAACGGGGCAGAATCGGCCAAAACTTCGAGTGTTGATGACCGACACATATATGCACCCCTGGGTTCGTAAATCCTGGAAATCACTCTGGGACCCTAAAATAGTGAGTAATAGTACACGAAACGGGTCAGAATCGACAAAAACCACTAGTGTTGATGAACGACACGTAAACCCACCCCTGGGTTCCTAAATCCTGAAAATCACTCCGGGACCCCAATAATGTGAGTAGTAGTCCACAAAACATGCCAGAATTGGCCAAAATCGCGAGTGTTGATGACCGACACGTGATGGCTTCTCGCCCCTCGTTGGTTACCCCAAGTGGAAGGTTTGAGATGTAGCGTAACGGCAAGTTTCCCTTGTCAAGATACCAAGGATCGAATCCCGTGAGACTCCGAGGGTCGACAAGAAGGTGTCAACGGCTAACGGCGCCAGATACTTAGCGGTTGACAGGACCTACATACAGATACAAATAACTTTGCTCCCAACGAGTACAGAGAGGTTGTCAATCCCTCCGGCCTTGTTGTTTACAAATGATCAAACACAAGAGATAATAGTGATAGGTATGACTACAACTAAGAAATAAGAACAGGAAGTAAATAGCGGGTGTGATCAGTGATGGTAATATGGACCGGGGTCCCATGATGTTCACTAGTGATGTCTCTCTCCCAAAAGATGATAAAACAGCTAAGCGAGGTAAACAAATTACAGCTGGGCAATTGACAGGATTATGTGCGCAAACCAATGCTAACTATGCTATAAAGAAAGGTAGAGGCTCAAAAGCATGGGCGGTACGCCAAGGAAAGTAGACCGAAATCCATCTGCATCTACTACTAATCATCCACCTTGAGATATCTATCCAGAACATCTCGCTGGTATTAAGTTGCGAATCCCACCCAAAGTGTAAACTCAAAACAACAGACAACTGCATTAAAAGAACATTGCGTAAAGTAAACAATCCTTGCACCCACAAGTACAAGCACCGTTGTTTTCCCCCTTGTGGCAACAGCACATCCCCTAGACTCATGTTTCTGTCACTCAAACTAGTCATCAAGGGGCATGAACCCACAATCAAGCATAACGTTCCCTCTTGGAGTTACTACCTACTACTTGGCCAAAGCAATAAACAGCAACGGAGAACATGCAAGAATTACTCAAGAACATAAATATAAAAGAGGTGAATCAAATATATTACTCACACACAATCTGAACATAATCTCATAATCCATCGGATCCCAGCAAACTCAGCAGAGCAACAGCATAAAGATTACATATGTGCCTCGATCATGTAGGGTAGCTCACGAGGTCTAAACCATGAAGAACAAAGAGGGGAGGAGAACATCACATAGCTACTGGTCATGGACCCATGGTCCAAGGAGGACTACTCACGACTCATCCGGGAAGCGTCCATGGTGGTGGAGAAGCACCCGGTGGTGATTCTCCCCTCCGGGAGGGTGCCGGGAAGAGTTCTCCTGGTGCTCCCGATCTTGGAAGCGTGGCGGCGGCGGAACAGAGGCAAGATCGTAAAAAAGGGTTCCGTCCTCGAGGGTTTCGGGACACGAGGAGTATATATGCCAAAGGGGGTCACCAGAAGCGGAGAGGGGGGCCCAGGCGCCCCCCTAGGGCGGCCAAGGGTGGGGCCGCCTGGGCTGGCCGCCTGGGCTGGCCGCCTGGGCTGCCCCTGGCTCCCCTCTGGCCCTGCTTTGGTTTTTCTTGAAGCTCCCGTTACGCTGATTTTTCCTGTATTTTTCCCGGAATTTTTAGGGCACTTTTAATATGGGGGAAACCTGAAATAGAAAAACAGCAGAAAACAGGAACTGGCACTGTGGTGCACTGAGTTAATAGGTTAGTCCAAATATGATCAAAAGTGTTTGGAAGTGCATAAATATCATAGCAATATCACACAAAAGAGGCATGGAGCAAGCAGAAATTATAGATACGTTTTGGACGTATCAACATCCCCAAGCTTAATTCATGCTCGTCCTCGAGTAGGTAAATGATAACAAGCATAATTTCTGTGGTGACATGCTATCAACCATATAAGAACTTTTAAGTAAAGCAATCAAGGCATGTAATTCAATTCAAGTCATAACAAGCAAGAGTCTATATTAGCATTGTAACAAGTAACCTAAGAACATAAAGGTGCAAGAGCTCTCGCTGTCCGTGACTCGAATGTCTCCAAATGGTGTTTGCGTGCAAGAAAGGGGATAGGGATATATGAGAGAGTTAAACATAGTTTTTGTATTGCTGAGAACTTAATCTACTAAAGTTTCACACTTGGTCTTCTTTGGAATCTTATCATGACTCATCCCCAGACCGTCAGCCAGGTACAAGTCAAAATGATCCACTCCCTTTCGATATTTTGAGCACTCATGCAATGGATGAGCGTAAGCAAGAAAGTCGACACTTAGGATGACAAAGAGAGAAAAATGATGGAGGGGGAAGACAAAAAGGTGTGAAAGGTTCACATCAATGAGGACAATCATCGGCGAGAGAAAGCCAAATGATAGATATGATGTGAGGAGTAGGGATTGCCATGCAACGGATGCACATATGAGCTAAGGTAAGCTCTCTAATGGAACTAGTGGGGGTGCATCCAACTTGCTTGCTCAAGAAGACCTAGAGCTCTTTTGAGGAGGCTCATCATTGGAATATACAAGCCAAGTTCTATAGTGTGAAGGTCCCCACATAGCTATATGCATGAATGATAATCTCTATGGAGCACAAGGTATAAGATGTAGTACGAGTGTGGATCTCTCAAAAGAAATAGTAGTGTGCCCCCTTCTCTCTTTTTATTTCTTTTTCTCTTTTTTCTATTTTTTTTGTGGCCTCAATGGCTCTTTCTATTTATCTCTTATTTGTCTTCTTTGGGATCTTTTGATTTCGTCCTCTTTGGGATCTTCTGATTTGTCCTCTTTGGGATCTTTTCCTCACTTTAGGGGCAACACTCTATATATTACAAGAAGTATAGAAGATATTTCACACTTTGCAAAAAGTACTCAATATAAAGAAAATGAAACTATCATGATGTATGCAAATGTATGCCTCTGCCGGTGTAGCAGGATATGCAATGATACTAGCGCGTCATGTAGCAATGATTAGGGCAAGTCCCAACTAGCATGCGGCTCATCGATCAGGCAAAAAGCATGTATGACATGAAGATCAAGTCATGAGAAGATGGATGTTGCATGGCAATGTATCTCGGAAAGGCTATGGAAATGCCTTAATTGGTAGGTATGGTGGCTGTTTTGAGGAAGGATATAATGAGGCTTATGATGACAGAGCGTATCGTGCCAAGGATTTGGATGCACCGGCGAAGTATGCGCCAACTCTCGAGGTGAGATAGGGCAATGCACGGTACCGAAGAGGCTAGAAAAATATGGTTAGGTGGAAGTGTCAACTTTCGAATACTCACATTAGTCCGAAGAACTCATGCACTTATTATCGGTAACTCTCAATCTAATTAGGAGGTTCACAAAGAGACAAGTACCCCGAGGAGGAGTGTATGGGGATTTGGTTATCCTTGCGCATCCTCGACTCATGGTACGTGAGTGTACTCTAATACTCGATCCCTCCAAAGATTAGTGATCCATTTAGTAGCTAAAGTTCTCAACTATTTTGTAGGTTTTCGAAAATAAACACGGAATGCCCAAAATATGACATCTATCACTAATAGGCTAAAGCTCTTGACACCAAAAGTTCAGACATTACTCATGGCAATACCTCAAAACTATTGCAATTTACTACTAAAATGAAATATTAACCTCAATTACCTACTTTAAGTTAAGACACACAACTCAATGCAACAGGCAAACTCTCTTAGGAAGGTAAACATGAAAACTCAAGAGAGTTCGGCAACCAACTAAACAAAAGCTCTTTAAAAAGAAAAGCATGAAAACTAAGAGCTAAACATGACAGCAGCTATGGAAAGACAAAGAACATACACAGCAAAGATAAGCATGAAGATCCTATGTTGTGTTCTAGGTTGAAGTGGAGCGTGTTTCTCTCCCACGCAAAGAAAGCTGGGTTCTCACTTGTTATGAACAGCAAGCAAAGCTAAAGAAAACTAAAAAGGAAACTAAGAGCAAGACACTCCAAGCATAGCACATAACGCATGAAGTGATTAAAATATAGTGGAACGAAAGACGAACTGATAATTATTGATGGAGAAGGGGATGGAAGGGGGCATCCCCAAGCTTAGACGCTTGAGTCTTCTTGAATATTTCTTGGGGGTGCACGGGGGCATCCCCAAGCTTGAGCGTTTGTCCCTCCTGAATCTTCTTTTATCATCTTCCCTCGCACACTTGAAAACTCCCTTCATACATAACTCATCATAATCTTATTAGCGAGGTTAGTACCCATAATAAAATAATTTTTCCCTACTGGAAATAAGGATAATCTTGAAGAGCTACTATTTCTCAAGATTGCCAAAAGGTTTTTGCAAAGAAAAAGCAAGCTCAAGGTTTGCAAAACGAAGAAAAGGCAAAATAGGACAGAATATGTGAAAAACAGACCAGCAGGTAGTAAATTATTTTTTCGGGGCACTTCTGCAACTCATATCAAAAAACTCAGAACAGACGCTCGAAAGCCAATTGTATAGAGAACGTTGTCAAAACAATTCAGATCAAAAAGATGATCTGGTGATTTTATGCGAATTTTTCTGTCCAAGGACAGAATCTGTTTTCTGGACTGCACGTCATAACTTTTGAACTTTCTTGCAATCGGAGACTAAACTTGGCACAAAGCTCAAAAGAAAAGATACAATGATGATGCTACTGTAGTAACAAACATCAAGACACAACAAAAAGCAAAAAATAAATCCTAATTCGTTGTGGGCTGCCTCCCAAAAGCGCTTTCTTTTATGCCTTTAAGCTAGGCATGATGCAAAAAGAGAGGACCATGTTTTATCAAGAGTAAAAGAATAGCTAGCCTGTATAACGGACTCAAAAGGCAACTTAATCTTCTTTCTAGGGAAGTGTTCCATCCCTTTCTAGAGAGGGAATTGGAATTTTATATTACCCTCTTTCATGTCAATGATAGCACCAACGGTGCGAAGAAAAGGGCGTCCCAAAATAATTGGATATGAAGGTTCACATTCAATATCCATAATAGTAAAATCAACGGGAACATAATTGTCATTGACAATGATAAGAACATCGTCGACCTTCCACAAAGGTTTCTTTACGGAAGAATCAACAAGACGAACACCAAAAGAACAAGGATCAAAAGGTTTTAATTCAAGCATATCATACATTCTTTTGGGCATAACGGAGGTACTAGCTCCAACATCACATAAAGCATAGCAAGAGAAGTTATTCAACTTAATTTTAATCATAGGATCCCAACCATCTTCTAGCTTTCTAGGTATGGAAGCTTCTACCCTAAGCTTCTCCTCCCTAGCTTTGATAAGAGCATTAGTGATATGCTGTGTGAAGGCAAGATTAAGTGTGCTAGTGTGGGGATCTCTAGATATATTGTGAAGAAAACTAATAACTTCAGAAAGGGTGCAATTATCAAAATCAAGGTCACTACTATCAAGTAAAGTGGTAGTGGTGTCCTTTAGGCTCACTTGTTTGGTAGCTTCTATGGTCATAGGAGTTTCTTCTACGGTTGAGGTCATAGCATTACCATTAATAGGTCCAATGGGACTAGGAGTGCATTGGGTGCTCAACGACTTGGATAGTAGCAACAGTGTGGTGCGTAGGAAGGCTCTTAATTCTATCTTCTTCCTCCTTTTCTCTAGCCCATCTCTCTTTAAGTTTAGCCATCTTCCTAATGTTTTCATTAATTTGCACTTGAATAGCATTCATAGGAGTGGTCTTCCTCTCCTCAAGAGGAGAAGTTCTAATTTTAAGCAACTCTACCTCATGGGCTAAATTGTCTACCTTCGAAGAGAGATTATCTAGTTTGTCTAGTTTTTCTTCTACACTCTTATTGAAGGCATTTTGGGTAGTGATGAAGTCTTTAAGGATAATCTCTAGTTCAGAAGTGGAGTTCTTGGTGCTAGGATAAGTATTGTTGTTCCCATAGGAATTAGAGGGGAACGGTCTAGGGTTGCTACCAAAATTACTCCTATAAGCATTGTTATTGACATTGTTTCTAGAGATAAAGTTCACATCTACTTGATCTTGAGCAATCAAAGAATTTAAAGGAACATCATGAGGATCAATAGAAGATTGCTTGGAAAGTAGAGACATGATCAAGTCAACTTTTTCATTTAGGGAGGAAATCTCCTCGACAGAGTTTACCTTCCTACCTGTTGGAGCGCGTTCGGTGTGCCATTGGGAATAATTGGTCATCATCTCATCGAGAAGCCTCGTGGCAGCACCAAGTGTAGTTGACATAAAGGTTCCTCCCGCGGCCGAATCTAACAAGTTCCGCGAGGTAAAGTTCAAGGCTGCATAAAAAGTTTGGATAACCATCCAAGTAGTCAAACCATGAGTAGGGCAGTTCTTGATAAGAGATTTCATGCGTTCCCAAGCTTGGGCAACGTGTTCATTATCCAATTGTTTAAAATTCATTATCTTACTCCTTAGTTGGATAATTTTAGCAGGGGGATAGTACTTCCCAATAAAGGCATCCTTGCACTTGTCCCAAGAATCTATGCTATTCCTAGGCATGGATTGAAACCAGATTTTAGCTCCTCCTCTCAAGGAGAAAGGAAAAAGCTTAAGCTTAACAATATCACTATCTACTTCTTTGTACTTTTGCATATCACAGAGCTCAACAAAATTATTTAAGTGCAAAGCAGCATCACCTCGAGCACCGGAGAATTGATCTTTCATAACTTAGTTCAGTAAAGCAGGTTTAATCTCATAAGAAGGTGCTGAAGTGGTAGGTGTAGCAATAGGCGTGCAGATAAAGTCATTGTTGTTATGACTAGTGAAGTCACACAACTTGGTGTTCTCGGTGGAACCCATAGCAGCAGCAAGCAAGATAACTATTTTTGTGATTTTTGGTAAGGGACACTAGAACAAAAACTGAAAGGTAAACTAACAAGACTAAAAAGTAAAGATAAAAGATAGTGTGCAACTCCCCTATCTTGAAGAGTGGAGTCCCCGGCAACGGCGCCAGAAACTTTGCTTGATGGCTTCTCGCCCCTCGTTGGTTACCCCAAGTGGAAGGTTTGAGATGTAGCGTAACGTCAAGTTTCCCTTGGCAAGAAACCAAGGATCGAATCCCGTGAGATTCCGAGGGTCGACAAGAAGGTGTCAACGGCTAAAGGCGCCAGATACTTAGCGGTTGACAGGACCTGCACACAGATACAAATAACTTTGCTCCCAACGAGTATAGAGAGGTTGTCAATCCCTCCGGCCTTGCCGTTTACAAAGGATCAAACACAAGAGATATTAGTGATAGGTATGACTGCACTAGGAAATAAGAACAGGAAGTAAATAGTGGGTGTGATCAGTGATGGTAATATGGACCGGGGTCCCATGATGTTCACTAGTGATATCTCTCTCCCAAAAGACGATAAAACAGCTAAGCGAGGTAAACAAATTACAGCTGGGCCATTGACATGATTATGTGCGCAAACCAATGCTAACTATGTTGTAAAGAAAGGTAGAGGCTCAAAAGCATGGGCGATACGCCAAGGCAAGTAGACCGAAATCCATCTGCATCTACTACTAATCATCCACCTTGAGATATCTATCCCCAACATCTCACTGGTATTAAGTTGCGAATCCCACCCAAAGTGTAAACTCAAAGCAACAGACAACTGCATTAAAAGAACTTTGCGTAAAGTAAACAATCCTTGCACCCGGAAGTACAAGCACTGTTGTTTTCCCCCTTGTGGCAACAGCACATCCCCTAGACTCATGTTTCTTTCACTCAAACTAGTCATCAAGGGGCATGAACCCACAATCAAGCATAACGTTCCCTCTTGGAGTTACTACCTACTACTTGGCCAAAGCAATAAACAGCAACGGAGAACATGCAAGAATTACTCAAGAACATAAATATAAAAGAGGTGAATCAAATATATTACTCACACACAATCTGAACATAATCTCATAATCCATCGGATCCCAGCAAACTCCGCAGAGCAACAGCATAAAGATTACATATGTGCCTCGATCATGTAGGGCAGCTCACGAGGTCTAAACCATGAAGAACAAAGGGGGGAGGAGAACATCACATAGCTACTGGTCATGGACCCATGGTCCAAGGAGGACTACTCACGACTCATCCGGGAAGCGTCCATGGTGGTGGAGAAGCTCCCGGTGGTGATTCTCCCCTCCGGCAGGGTGCTGGGAAGAGTTCTCCTGGTGCTCCCGATCTTGGAAGCGCGGCGGCGGCGGAACAGAGGCAAGATCGTAAAAAAGGGTTCCATCCTCGAGGGTTTCGGGACGCGAGGAGTATATATGCCAAAGGGGGTCACCAGAAGCGGAGAGGGGGGCCCAGGCGCCCCCCTACGGCGGCCAAGGATTGGGACCGCCTGGGCTGCCCCTGGCTCCCCTCTGGCCCTGCTTTGGTTTTTCTTGAAGCTCCCGTTACGATGATTTTTCCTGTATTTTTCCCGGAATTTTTAGGGCACTTTTAATATGGGGGAAACCTGAAATAGAAAAACAGCACAAAACAGGAACTGGCACTGTGGTGCACTGAGTTAATAGGTTAGTCCAAATATGATCAAAAGTGTATGGAAGTGCATAAATATCATAGCAATATCACACAAAAGAGGCATGGAGCAAGCAGAAATTATAGATACGTTTTGGACGTATCAACACGTAAACACACCCCGTGGTTCGTCAATCTTGAAAATCACAACGGGACCCCATAACAGTGAGTAATAGTCCACGAAAGAGGAAAAAATCGGCCAAAACTGCGAGTGCTGATAACCGACACGTAAGCGCACCTTGGGGTTTAGCAACTATGGAAATTGCTTTAGGACCCTAAAACAGTGAGTAATAGTCCACGAAACGGGGCAGAATCAGCCAAAACTTCGAGTGTTGATGACAGACCCATATATGCACCCCTGGGTTCGTAAATCCTGGAAATCACTCCGGGACCCCAAAACAGTGAGTAATAGTCCACAAAACGGGTTAGAATCGACAAAAACCACTAGTGTTGATGAACGACACGTAAACGCACCCCTGGGTTCGTAAATCCTGGAAATCACTCCGGGACCCAATACAGTGAGTAATAGTCCACAAAACATGCCAGAATCGGCCAAAACCGCGACTGTTGATGACCGGCACGTAAACGCACCCCGTGGTTCGTCAATCTTGGAAAATCACTCCGGGACCCCAAAACAGTGAGTAATAGTCCACGAAAGAGGCCAAAATCGGCCAAAACTGCGAGTGCTGATAACCGACACGTAAGCGCACCATGGGGTTTAGCAACTATGGAAATCGCTTCAGGACTCTAAAACGGTGAGGAACAGTCCACGAAACGGGGCAGAATCCGCCAAAACTTCGAGTGTTGATGACGGACACATATATGTACCCCAAGGTTCGTAAATCCTGGAAATCAATCCGGGACCCCAAAACAGTGAGTAAGAGTCCACGAAACGGGTCAGAATCGACAAAAATCACTAGTGTTGATGAACGATGATACGTCCAAAACGTATCTATAATTTCTGCTTGCTCCATGCCACTTTTGGGTGATATTGCTATGATATTTATATACTTCCATACACTTTTGATCATATTTGCACTAACCTACTAATCCAGTGCACCCCGGTGCCAGTTTTTGTCTTCGGCTGTTTTTGTATTTCAGGTTTTCACATTACGAGAACTGTCAGGAAAAATCCAGAAAAATTATATAAAAAATCAGCGTTCCAGAACCTACCTTGCGCCTGAAGTACAGCCTGGGGGGGGGCCACCAGGGACCTAGGCGCCCTGGCGGCGCCCCCCCCCCTGGGCTGCGCCGGGGGGGCGCCTGGGCCCCCCGAGCCCCGTCTGGTGCCCCCCTTCGGCATATATTTAGAGTGTCCTTCGAAACCCTCGGGACGGGAACTCTTTTTCGCGATCTCATCTCAGTTCCGCCGCCGCCGCCGCTTCCAAGATCGGGAGCACCAGGAGAACTCTTCCCGGCACCCTGCCGGAGGGGAGGATCACCGTCGGGAGCTTCTCCACCACCATGGACGCCTCCCGGATGAGTTGTGATTAGTCTCCCTTGGACCATGAGTCCATGACCAATATCTATGTGATGTTCTCCTCCCGTTCTTGTGCTTCACTAATTAGTCCTCGTGAGCTGCCCTACATGATCGAGGCACATATGTAATCCTTATGCTGTTGCTATGATGAGTTTGCTGGGATCCGATGGATTATGAGATTATGTTCAGATTGTGATTGAGTAATATATTTGATCTACCTCTTTTATATTTATGGTCGTAAGTAATTCTTGCATGTTCTCCGTTGTTATTTATTGCTTTGGCCAAGTAATAGGTAGTGACTCCAAGAGGGAACGTTATGCTTGATTGTGGGTTCATGCCCCTCGATGACTAGCTTGAGTGACAGAAACATGAGTCTAGGGGATGTGTTGTTGCCACAAGGGGGAAAACAACGGTGCTTGTGCCCGCGGGTGCAAGGATTGTTTACTTTACGCAAAGTTCTTTTAATGCAGTTGTCTGTTGCTTTGAGTTTACACTATGGGTGGGGCTCGCAACTTAATACCGGCGAGATGTTCTGGATAGATATCTCAAGGTGGATGATTAGTAGTAGATATTGATGGATTTCTGTCTACTTACTTTGGCGTACCGCCCATGCTTTGAACCTCAACCTTTCTTGCAATGTAGTCAGCATTGGTTTGCGTTCGTGGTCCTGTCAATTGCCCAGCTGTAATTCGTTTACCTCACGTAGCTGTTTTATCGTATTTTGGGAGAGAGACATCACTAGTGAACATCATGAGACTCCGGTCCATATTACCATCATTGATCACATCCGCTATTTACTTTTCGCTTTTACTTACTATTGCAAACATTATCTATCACTACTATCATTTGCGTTTAATCCTTTGTGAACTACAAGGCCGGAGGGATTGACAACCTCTCTGTACTCGTTGGGAGCAAAGTTATTTGTATCTGTGTGCAGGTCCACGTTGATTGCTAAATCTGGCGCCGTTAGCAGTTGACACCTACTTGTTGAACCTAGGAGTCTCTGGGGATTCGATCCTTGGCATCTTTGCTAAGGGAAAAACTTCCACAACACTGCATCTCACACCTTCCACTTGGGGTAACCAACGAGGGGTTAGAGGCCCATCAAGGAGTTTTTCTGGCGCCGTTGCCGGGGACTCCACTCTTCAGGATAGGGGAGTTGCATGCTATCTTTTACCTTTGCTTTTTAGTCTTGTTAGTTTACCTTTCAGTTTTTGCTTTATTATCCTTTATCAAAAAAATTACAAAATTTTTTATTTTGCCTTCCTGTTAGTAGTCCTATCTGTTTAGCTAAACATGTTAGGATATGGTGCTTTGAGGGAATCAGAAGTTCTAGATTTCCATCAAAGGGGTGGAGAAAAAATGAAGAAGGCATGGGACAGAATTTCTGATGCACATAGGAGAATTATGCATTGGATACCTATAAAAATTGTGCTTAGGAATTTTTACCAGCGTCTTTTTAAATGGTGTAAACACTCTCTTGATATTATAGCCCAGGGAGATTTCCTAGAGTGTGATGAAGCTAGAGCTCTTGAAATTATACATGGTCTATCTAGTTACTTTGTTTATGATCATAATTTTGATACTGTTATAGATAGACTTGCTACTATTGAAAAGAGAATGGATGCTCTAGACTTAATGAAGGTAGAGAAACCCAAACCCAATAAGAGAGATATTATGGAAATAGATAATGACTCGGAGCCTCTTGTTAGGATTAGCATCTCTAATCAAGACTTCCTTGCTTATTGTGATATTGGATCTATGGTTTCTACTATGCCAAAAACTGTTCATGATTCTTTAAAATTTAACATGGATAGACTACCATCTTATCATGAACACACTAATGGAGGTATTTCTGAAATCCATGGAAGAATAAAAGATGTGCCAGTTAAATTCCTTAAAGGGATTGCAATGGTTGATTTCTTCATCATGGAGCCAAACCATGGAAATATAGTGCTTGGAAGGGACTTCCTCCGAGCGGTAAAAGGCTTCATCGATATAGGTAAGGGACAAATCCACTTACGCGGGAAGGCAAAAGGTGTGTACCCCTTGCCTAGAAGGAACAAGAGTGAACTTGTTGAGGAACCATATGAATCAATTTATAAATCCGATTATTATGATGGTTATTGATTCCTCTATGCATTATGCCTAGCTTAAAGGCATAAAAGAAAGCGCTTTTGGGAGGCAGCCCAATGAATAAATTTATTTTGCTTTTGTTGTGTCTTGATGTTGTTTACAACTGTAGCATCATCATTGTATCTTTGCTTTTCATATTTGTGCCAAGTATAGCCTCTGATTGCTAGAAAGTTCAAAAGTTGTGAGGTGCTGTCCAGGAAACAAATTCTGTCCTTGGATAGAAAAATTCGTATAAAATCACCTGATCATCTTTTTGGTCTGAATTTTTTCGACAGCGTTCTCTATATAATTGTCCTTCGTGCGTCTGTTCTGATTTTTGATTTTAGTTGCAGAAGTTCCCCGAACAAATCATTTACTACCTGCTGTTCTGTTTTTCACAGATTCTGTCCTGTTTTGCCTTTCCTTCATTTTGCAAACCAATAGCTTCCTTTTTCTTTGCAAAAACCTTTTGGCAATCTTGAGAAACAGTAGAACTTCAAGAATATCTTTATTTCCAGCAAGGAACAATTATTTTATTAAGGGTACTAACCTCGCTAATCAGATTATAATGAGTTATGTATGAAGGGAGTTTTCAAGTGTGCGAGGGAAGATGATAAAAAGATTCAGGAGTGTCAAGCGCTCAAGCTTGGGGATGCCCCCGTGCACCCCCAAGAAATATTCAAGGAGACTCAAGCGTCTAAGCTTTTGGATGCCCCCGTGCATCCCCTTCTCCATCAACATTATCAGTTCGTCTTTCGTTCCGCTATATTTTTATCACTTCATGTGTTATGTGCTATGCTTGGAGCGTCTTGCTTTTAGTTTTCTTTTTAGTTTTTCATAACGAGTAGGAACTCAGCGTTCTTTATGTGGGAGTGAAACACGCTCCACTTCTACCTAGAACATAACATAGAATTTTCATGTCTATCTTTGCTGTGTGTGTTCTTTGTCTTTTAATAGCTACTATCATGCTCTGCTCTTAGTAATCATGCTTATCTTTTTCAAAGAGCTTTTGTGTAGTTGGTTGCTTGAAATCTCTTTAATTACCATTCTCACCTTATTTAGAGAGTTTGCTTCCGTTGCATTGGTTAATATGTCTATGATAAAGATGCTACATCCATAATGGCGCTTAGTAGTTCAGGTTTTCTTATGGTTAGTCTCAAATAGCTGGGGGATTCCGAATGTGTTATTGGAATACCAACTTGATTTGTGTGCCTATGATGTGGTATGGTTTAGTAATATCTTCCTTCAAGAATTTATTTTGATTGACATGGCGTATGCTCACGCATATTTAAGACTGTAAAGAAAGTCTGCAAGCCTTGATGATCTTTTATTTCCGAGTAGCGATATAACTACCATGCCTGATTCAATGTTGCTTTGTCGCTCTGCATGATTATGACCGTCATTGCTCTCTTAGTTGGTCGCTCCCAGTCTTTTGCTAACCTCCACCTGTACTAAGCAGACTAACTTTGCAATACATAGCTCGTGGGAAAGTAGCTTAAAAACTATTGTGGTAAAGAATATGTTGCCTATGTATCTTATTTCTTATAAGTTGCTTGCTGAGCGGTAACCATGTTTCTGGGGACGCCATCAACTGTCTCACTTTTGTTGAATATCATGTGAGTTGCTATGCATGTTTGTCTTGTCTGAAGTAAGGGTGATTTGCCATGGGTTGATTGAGTATGCATATTGTTAGAGAAGAACATTGGGCCGCCAACCAAAGCCATGTATCATGGTGGAAGTTTTAGCTTGGACATTAATCCTCAATCTCTTATGAGAATATGCTTATGCATTAAAGAGGAGTCCATCATCTATTTTCTATGTTGTCCCGGTATGGATGTCCTCAAGTTGAGATCTATCAAAAACGAGAAATCAAATGCGATTTATCTCCTTGGACCTTTGTACAGGTGGCATAGAGGTACCCCTTTGTGACACTTGGTTGAAACATATGTAATGCAATGATAACCCATGGAAATCCGAGCTAATTAGGACAAGGTGCGAGCACTATTGGTATTCGATGCATGAGGCTTGCAACTTATAGGATGTCTTATGCATGACACATATGAAGTACTACTACCGTTGACAAAATTGCTTCTATGTTTTCAAAATAAAAAGCTCTAGCACATAACCATTCTTTTACTTTTATGTTGAGTCTCCACCTCCTTTTAAAAGCACCAACTACTGAGAGCATGATTGTCATTCTGAGTGTAATGTGCATTGTCCCAAAGTAGCATTGTCTTTTGCATGATTGTGATATCGTTTATTTTGAAATCATTGTATCTAGTCATAACTTAAACCTTGAAGGTGCCCCTGCATTTATGTTTTGCTTCACTATAGGGGGCAAGCTAGATATCACTTTATCATATTTGCACATCATGTTCATTGCAAATCTTTTTGATGTTTCAGTTTCATATTGTAAAACTTTCAGTCCTTTGTGATTTTCTCATGAGGCAACTTAATTACTATAGAATCATTGTCTCAGTAAGCTTTTGTCATATGACTATAAAAAGTCCTATATGGTTAATAGCATGTCACCACAGAAATTATTCTTGTTATCATTTACCTACTCAAGGACGAGCAGGAATTAAGCTTGGGGATATTGATACGTCCAAAACGTATCTATAATTTCTGCTTGCTCCATGCCACTTTTGGGTGATATTGCTATGATATTTATACACTTCCATACACTTTTGATCATATTTGGACTAACCTACTAATCCAGTGCACCCCGGTGCCACTTTCTGTTTTCGGCTGTTTTTGTATTTCAGGTTTTCACATTACGAGAACTGTCAGGAAAAATCCAGAAAAAATATATAAAAAATCAGCGTTCCAGAACCTACCTTGCGCCCGAAGTACAGCCTGGGGGCGCCACCAGGGCCCCAGGCGCCCTGGCGGCGCCCCCCCCTGGGCCGCGCCGGGGGGGCGCCTGGGACCCCCGAGCCCCGTCTGGTGCCCCCCTTCGGCATATATTTAGAGCGTCCTTCGAAACCCTCGGGACGGGAACTCTTTTTCGCGATCTCATCTCTGTTCCGCCGCCGCCGCCGCTTCCAAGATCGGGAGCACCAGGAGAACTCTTCCCGGCACCCTGCCGGAGGGGAGGATCACCATCGGGAGCTTCTCCACCACCATGGACGCCTCCTGAATGAGTTGTGAGTAGTCTCCCTTGGACCATGAGTCCATGACCAGTAGCTATGTGATGTTCTCCTCCCGTTCCTGTGCTTCACTAATTAGTCCTCGTGAGCTGCCCTACATGATCGAGGCACATATGTAATCCTTATGCTGTTGCTTTGATGAGTTTGCTGGAATCTGATGGATTATGAGATTATGTTCAGATTGTGATTGAGTAATATATTTGATCTACCTCTTTTGTATTTATGTTCGTAAGTAATTCTTGCATGTTCTCCGTTGTTATTTATTGCTTTGGCCAAGTAATAGGTAGTGTCTCCAAGAGGGAACGTTATGCTTGATTGTGGGTTCATGCCCCTCGATGACTAGCTTGAGTGACAGAAACATGAGTCTAGGGGATGTGCTGTTGCCACAAGGGGGAAATCAACGGTGCTTGTGCCCGCGGGTGCAAGGATTGTTTACTTTACGCAAAGTTCTTTTAATGCAGTTGTCTGTTGCTTTGAGTTTACACTATGGGTGGGGCTCGCAACTTAATACCAGCGAGATATTCTGGATAGATATCTCAAGGTGGATGATTAGTGGTAGATATTGATGGATTTCGGTCTACTTACTTTGGCGTACCGCCCATGCTTTGAACCTCAACATTTCTTGCAATGTAGTCAGGATTGGTTTGCGTTCGTGGTCCTGTCAATTGCCCAGCTGTAATTCGTTTACCTCACATAGCTGTTTTATTGTCTTTTGGGAGAGAGACATCACTAGTGAACATCATGAGACTCCGGTCCATATTACCATCATTGATCACATCCGCTATTTACTTTTCGCTTTTACTTACTATTGCAAACATTATCTATCACTACTATCATTTGCGTTTAATCCTTTGTGAACTACAAGGCCGGAGGGATTGACAACCTCTCTGTACTCGTTGGGAGCAAAGTTATTTGTATCTGTGTGCAGGTCCACGTTGATTGCTAAATCTGGCGCCGTTAGCAGTTGACACCTACTTGTTGAACCTAGGAGTCTCTGGGGATTCGATCCTTGGCATCTTTGCTAAGGGAAAAACTTCCACAACACTGCATCTCACACCTTCCACTTGGGGTAACCAACGAGGGGTTAGAGGCCCATCAAACGACACGTAAACGCAACCCTGGGTTCGTAAATCGTGGAAATCACTACGGGGCCCCAAAACAGTGAGTAATAGTCCACAAAACATGCCAGAATCGGCCAAAACCGCGAGTGTTGATGACCGACACGTAAACGCACCCCGTGGTTCGTCAATCTTGAAAATCACCCAGGGACCCCAAAACAGTGAGTAATAGTCCACGAAAGAGGCCAAAATCGGCCAAAACTGCGAATGCTGATAACCGACACGTATGCGCACCTTCGGGTTTAGCAACTATGGAAATCGCTTCAATACTCTAAAACGGTGAGTAATAGTCCACGAAACGGGTCAGAATTGGCCAAAACTTCGAGTGTTGATGACCGACACATGAACGCACCCCTGGGTTCGTAAATCCTGGAAATCACTCCAGGACCCTAAAATAGTGAGTAATAGTCCACGAAACGGGTCAGAATCGACAAAACCCACTAGTGTTGATGAACGACACGTAAACGCACCCCTGGGTTCGTAAATCGTGGAAATCACTCTGGGACCCCAAAACAGTGACTAATATTCCACAAAAAATGCCAGAATCGGCCAAAACCGCGAGTGTTGATGACCGACACGTAAACGCACCCCGTGGTTCGTCAATTTTGAAAATCACTTCGGGACCCCAAAACAGTGAGTAATAGTCCACGAAAGAGGCCAAAATCGGCCAAAACTGTGAGTGTTGATAACCGACACGTAAGCGCACCGTGGGGTTTAGCAACTATGGAAATCGCTTCAGGACTCTAAAACGGTGAGTAATAGTCCACGAAACGGGGCAGAATCGGCCCAAACTTCGAGTGTTGATGACCGACACATAAACGCACCCCTCGGTTCGTAAATCCTGGAAATCACTCCGGGACCCCAAAACAGTGAGTAAGAGTCCACGAAACGGGTGAGAATCGACAAAAACCACTAATGTTGATGAAGGA
>LR738713.1:1250618-1261846 GCA_902687465.1 Secale cereale | reverse complement strand
TCTAAAATGGTGAGCAATAGTCCACGAAACGGGGCAAAACCGGCCAAAACTTCGAGTGTTGATGACGGACACATATCTGCACCCCTGGGTTCGTAAATCCTGGAAATCACTCCGGGACCGCAAAACAGTGAGTAAGAGTCCACGAAACGGGTCAGAATCGACAAAAACCACTAGTGTTGATGAACGAAACGAAAACGCACCCCTGCGTTCGTAAATCGTGGAAATCACTCCGGGGCCCAAAACAATGAGTAATAGTCCACAAAACATGCCAAAATCGGCCAAAACCGCGAGTGTTGATAACCGACACGTAAACGCACCCCGTGGTTCGTCAATCTTGAAAATCACCCAAGGACCCCAAAACAGTGAGTAATAGTCCACGAAACAGGCCAAAATCGGCCAAAACTGCGAGTGCTGATAACCGACACGTAAGCGCACCTTGGGGTTTAGCAACTATGGAAATCGCTTCAGGACCCCAAAACGGTGAGTAATAGTCCACGAAACGGGGGTGAATCAGCCAAAACTTCGAGTGTTGATGACAGACACATATATGCACCCCTGGGTTCGTAAATCCTGGAAATCACTCCGGGACCCTAAAATAGTGAGTAATAGTCCACGAAACGGGTCAGAATCGACAAAAACCCCTAGTGTTGATGAACGACACGTAAACGCACCCCTGGGTTCGTAAATCCTGGAAATCACTCCGGGACCCCAATACAGTGAGTAATTTTTCACAAAACATGCCAGAATCGGCCAAAACCGCGACTGTTGATGACCGACACGTAAACTTACCCCGTGGTTCGTCAATCTTGAAAATCACTCTGGGACCACAAAACAGTGAGTAATAGTCCATGAAAGAGGCCAAAATCGGCCAAAACTGCGAGTGCTGATAACCGACACGTAAGCGCACCAAGGGGTTTAGCAACTATGGAAATCGCTTCAGGACGCTAAAATGGTGAGCAATAGTCCACGAAACGGGGCAAAATCGGCCAAAACTTCGAGTGTTGATGACGGACACATATGTGCACCCCTGGGTTCGTAAATCCTAGAAATCACTGCGGGACCGCAAAACAGTGCGTAAGAGTCCACGAAACGGGTCAGAAACGACAAAAACCACTAGTGTTGATGAACGAAACGTAAACGCACCCATGGGTTCGTAAATCGTGGAAATCACTCCGGGGCCCCAAAACAATGAGTAATAGTCCACAAAACATGCCAAAATCAGCCAAAACCGCAAGTGTTGATGACCGACACGTAAACGCACCCCGTGGTTCGTCAATCTTGAAAATCACCCACGGACCCCAAAACAGTTAGTAATAGTCCACGAAACAGGCCAAAATCGGCCAAAACTGCGAGTGCTGATAACCGACACGTAAGCGCACCTTGGGGTTTAGCAACTATGGAAATCGCTTCAGGACCCCAAAACGGTGAGTAATAGTCCACGAAACGGGGCAGAATCGGCCAAAACTTCGAGTGTTGATGACAGACACATATATGCACCCCTCGGTTCGTAAATCCTGGAAATCACTCCTGGACCCCAAAATAGTGAGTAAGAGTCCACGAAACGGGTCAGAATCGACAAAAACCACTAGTGTTGATGAACGACACGTAAACGCACCCCTGGGTTCGTAAATCCTGGAAATCACTCCGGGACCCCAATACAGTGAGTAATAGTCCACAAAACATGCCAGAATCGGCCAAAACCGCGACTGTTGATGACCGACACATAAACGCACCCCGTGGTTCGTCAATCTTGGAAAATCACTCCGGGACCCCAAAACAGTGAGTAATAGTCAACGAAAGAGGCCAAAATCGGCAAAAACTGCGAGTGCTGATAACCGACACGTAAGCGCACCAGGGGGTTTAGCAACTATGGAAATCGCTTCAGGACTCTAAAACGGTGAGCAATAGTCCACGAAACGGGGCAAAATCGGCCAAAACTTCGAGTGTTGATGACGGACACATATATGCACCCTTGGGTTCGTAAATCCTGGAAATCACTCCTGGACCCCAAAATAGTGAGTAATAGTCCACGAAACGGGTCAGAATCGACAAAAACCACTAGTGTTGATGAACGACACGTAAACGCACCCCTGGGTTCGTTAATCCTGGAAATCACTCCGGGACCCCAACAGTGAGTAATCGTCCACAAAACATGCCAGAATTGGCCAAAACCGCGACTGTTGATGACCGACACGTAAACTTACCCCGTGGTTCGTCAATCTTGGAAAATCACTCCGGGACCCCAAAAAAGTGAGTAATAGTCAACGAAAGAGGCCAAAATCGGCCAAAACTGTGAGTGCTGATAACCGACACGTAAGCGCACCAGGGGGTTTAGCAACTATGGAAATCGCTTCAGGACTCTAAAACAGTTAGCAATAGTCCACGAAACGGGGCAAAATCGGCCAAAACTTCGAGTGTTGATGACGGACACATATGTGCACCCCTGGGTTCGTAAATCCTAGAAATCACTCCGGGACCGCAAAACAGTGAGTAAGAGTCCACGAAACGGGTCAGAAACGACAAAAACCACTAGTGTTGATGAACGAAACGTAAACGCACCCCTGGGTTCGTAAATCGTGGAAATCACTCCGGGGCCCCAAAACAATGAGTAATAGTCCACAAAACATGCCAAAATCGGCCAAAACCGCAAGTGTTGATGACCGACACGTAAACGCACCCCGTGGTTCGTCAATCTTGAAAATCACCCAGGGACCCCAAAACAGTGAGTAATAGTCCACGAAACAGGCCAAAATCGGCCAAAACTGCGAGTGCTGATAACCGACACGTAAGCGCACCTTGGGGTTTAGCAACTATGGAAATCGCTTCAGGACCCCAAAACGGTGAGTAATAGTCCACGAAACGGGACAGAATCGGCCAAAACTTCGAGTGTTGATGACAGACACATATATGCACCCCTGGGTTCGTAAATCCTGGAAATCACTCCTGGACCCCAAAATAGTGAGTAAGAGTCCACGAAACGGGTCAGAATCGACAAAAACCACTAGTGTTGATGAACGACACGTAAACGCACACCTGGGTTCGTAAATCCTGAAAATCACTCCGGGACCCCAATACAGTGAGTAATAGTCCACAAACCATGCCAGAATCGGCCAAAACCGCGACTGTTGATGACCGACACATAAACGCACCCCATGGTTCGTCAATCTTGGAAAATCACTCCAGGACCCCAAAACAGTGAGTAATAGTCAACGAAAGAGGCCAAAATCGGCCAACACTGCGAGTGCTGATAACCGACACGTAAGCGCACCAGGGGGTTTAGCAACTATTGAAATCGCTTCAGGACTCTGAAATGGTGAGCAATAGTCCACGAAACGGGGCAAAACCGGCCAAAACTTCGAGTGTTGATGACGGACACATATCTGCACCCCTGGGTTCGTAAATCCTGGAAATCACTCCGGGACCGCAAAACAGTGAGTAAGAGTCCACGAAACGGGTCAGAATCGACAAAAACCACTAGTGTTGATGAACAAAACGTAAACGCACCCCTGCGTTCGTAAATCGTGGAAATCACTCCGGGGCCCAAAACAATGAGTAATAGTCCACAAAACATGCCAAAATAGGCCAAAACCGCAAGTGTTGATGACCGACACGTAAACGCACCCCGTGGTTCGTCAATCTTGAAAATCACCCAAGGACCCCAAAACAGTGAGTAATAGTCCACGAAACAGGCCAAAATCTCGCCAAAACTGCAAGTGCTGATAACCGACACGTAAGCGCACCTTGGGGTTTAGCAACTATGGAAATCGCTTCAGGACCCCAAAACGGTGAGTAATAGTCCACGAAACGGGGCAAAATCGGCCAAAACTTCGAGTGTTGATGACGGACACATATATGCACCCTTGGGTTCGTAAATCCTGGAAATCACTCCTGGACCCCAAAATAGTGAGTAATAGTCCACGAAACGGGTCAGAATCGACAAAAACCACTAGTGTTGATGAACGACACGTAAACGCACCCCTGGGTTCGTTAATCCTGGAAATCACTCCGGGACCCCAACAGTGAGTAATCGTCCACAAAACATGCCAGAATTGGCCAAAACCGCGACTGTTGATGACCGACACGTAAACTTACCCCGTGGTTCGTCAATCTTGGGAAATCACTCTGGGACCCCAAAACAGTGAGTAATAGTCAACGAAAGAGGCCAAAATCGGCCAAAACTGTGAGTGCTGATAACCGACACGTAAGCGCACCAGGGGGTTTAGCAACTATGGAAATCACTTCAGGACTCTAAAACAGTTAGCAATAGTCCACGAAACGGGGCAAAATCGGCCAAAACTTCGAGTGTTGATGACGGACACATATGTGCACCCCTGGGTTCGTAAATCCTAGAAATCACTGCGGGACCGCAAAACAGTGAGTAAGAGTCCACGAAACGGGTCAGAAACGACAAAAACCACTAGTGTTGATGAACGAAACGTAAACGCACCCCTGGGTTCGTAAATCGTGGAAATCACTCCGGGGCCCCAAAACAATGAGTAATAGTCCACAAAACATGCCAAAATCGGCCAAAACCGCAAGTGTTGATGACCGACACGTAAACGCACCCCGTGGTTCGTCAATCTTGAAAATCACCCAGGGACCCCAAAACAGTGAGTAATAGTCCACGAAACAGGCCAAAATCGGCCAAAACTGCGAGTGCTGATAACCGACACGTAAGCGCACCTTGGGGTTTAGCAACTATGGAAATCGCTTCAGGACCCCAAAACGGTGAGTAATAGTCCACGAAACGGGGCAGAATCGGCCAAAACTTCGAGTGTTGATGACAGACACATATATGCACCCCTGGGTTCGTAAATCCTGGAAATCACTCCTGGACCCCAAAATAGTGAGTAAGAGTCCACGAAACGGGTCAGAATCGACAAAAACCACTAGTGTTGATGAACGACACGTAAACGCACACCTGGGTTCGTAAATCCTGGAAATCACTCCGGGACCCCAATACAGTGAGTAATAGTCCATAAACCATGCCAGAATCGGCCAAAACCGCGACTGTTGATGACCGACACATAAACGCACCCCATGGTTCGTTAATCTTGGAAAATCACTCCAGGACCCCAAAACAGTGAGTAATAGTCAACGAAAGAGGCCAAAATCGGCCAAAACTGCGAGTGCTGATAACCGACACGTAAGCGCACCAGGGGGTTTAGCAACTATGGAAATCGCTTCAGGACTCTAAAATGGTGAGCAATAGTCCACGAAACGGGGCAAAACCGGCCAAAACTTCGAGTGTTGATGACGGACACATATCTGCACCCTTGGGTTCGTAAATCCTGGAAATCACTCCGGGACCGCAAAACAGTGAGTAAGAGTCCACGAAACGGGTCAGAATCGACAAAAACCACTAGTGTTGATGAACGAAACGTAAACGCACCCCTGCGTTCGTAAATCGTGGAAATCACTCCGGGGCCCAAAACAATGAGTAATAGTCCACAAAACATGCCAAAATAGGCCAAAACCGCGAGTGTTGATGACCGACACGTAAACGCACCCCGTGGTTCGTCAATCTTGAAAATCACCCAAGGACCCCAAAACAGTGAGTAATAGTCCACGAAACAGGCCAAAATCTCGCCAAAACTGCGAGTGCTGATAACCGACACGTAAGCGCACCTTGGGGTTTAGCAACTATGGAAATCGCTTCAGGACCCCAAAACGGTGAGTAATAGTCCACGAAACGGGGGAGAATCAGCCAAAACTTCGAGTGTTGATGACAGACACATATATGCACCCCTGGGTTCGTAAATCCTGGAAATCACTCCGGGACCCTAAAATAGTGAGTAATAGTCCACGAAACGGGTCGGAATCGACAAAAACCACTAGTGTTGATGAACGACACGTAAACGCACCCCTGGGTTCGTAAATCCTGGAAATCACTCCGGGACCCCAATACAGTGAGTAATTTTTCACAAAACATGCCAGAATCGGCCAAAACCGCGACTGTTGATGACCGACACGTAAACTTACCCCGTGGTTCGTCAATCTTGAAAATCACTCTGGGACCACAAAACAGTGAGTAATAGTCCATGAAAGAGGCCAAAATCGGCCAAAACTGCGAGTGCTGATAACCGACACGTAAGCACGCCAGGGGGTTTAGCAACTATGGAAATCGCTTCAGGACTCTAAAACGGTGAGCAATAGTCCACGAAACGGGGCAAAATCGGCCAAAACTTCGAGTGTTGATGACGGACACATATGTGCACCCCTGGGTTCGTAAATCCTGGAAATCACTGCGGGACCGCAAAACAGTGAGTAAGAGTCCACGAAACGGGTCAGAAACGACAAAAACCACTAGTGTTGATGAACCAAACGTAAACGCACCCCTGGGTTCGTAAATCGTGGAAATCACTCCGGGGCCCCAAAACAATGAGTAATAGTCCACAAAACATGCCAAAATCGGCCAAAACCGCAAGTGTTGATGACCGACACGTAAACGCACCCCGTGGTTCGTCAATCTTGAAAATCACCCAGGGACCCCAAAACAGTGAGTAATAGTCCACGAAACAGGCCAAAATCGGCCAAAACTGCGAGTGCTGATAACCGACACGTAAGCGCACCAGGGGGTTTAGCAACTATGGAAATCGCTTCAGGACTCTAAAATGGTGAGCAATAGTCCACGAAACGGGGCAATACCGGCCAAAACTTCGAGTGTTGATGACGGACACATATCTGCACCCCTGGGTTCGTAAATCCTGGAAATCACTCCGGGACCGCAAAACAGTGAGTAAGAGTCCACGAAACGGGTCAGAATCGACAAAAACCACTAGTGTTGATGAACGAAACGTAAACGCACCCCTGCGTTCGTAAATCGTGGAAATCACTCCGGGGCCCAAAACAATGAGTAATAGTCCACAAAACATGCCAAAATAGGCCAAAACCGCGAGTGTTGATGACCGACACGTAAACGCACCCCGTGGTTCGTCAATCTTGAAAATCACCCAAGGACCCCAAAACAGTGAGTAATAGTCCACGAAACAGGCCAAAATCTCGCCAAAACTGCGAGTGCTGATAACCGACACGTAAGCGCACCTTGGGGTTTAGCAACTATGGAAATCGCTTTAGGACCCCAAAACGGTGAGTAATAGTCCACGAAACGGGGGAGAATCAGCCAAAACTTCGAGTGTTGATGACAGACACATATATGCACCCCTGGGTTCGTAAATCCTGGAAATCACTCCGGGACCCTAAAATAGTGAGTAATAGTCCACGAAACGGGTCAGAATCGACAAAAACCACTAGTGTTGATGAACGACACGTAAACGCACCCCTGGGTTCGTAAATCCTGGAAATCACTCCGGGACCCCAATACAGTGAGTAATTTTTCACAAAACATGCCAGAATCGGCCAAAACCGCGACTGTTGATGACCGACACGTAAACTTACCCCGTGGTTCGTCAATCTTGAAAATCACTCTGGGACCACAAAACAGTGAGTAATAGTCCATGAAAGAGGCAAAAATCGGCCAAAACTGTGAGTGCTGATAACCGACACGTAAGCACACCAGGGGGTTTAGCAACTATGGAAATCGCTTCAGGACTCTAAAACGGTGAGCAATAGTCCACGAAACGGGGCAAAATCGGCCAAAACTTCGAGTGTTGATGACGGACACATATGTGCACCCCTGGGTTCGTAAATCCTGGAAATCACTGCGGGACCGCAAAACAGTGAGTAAGAGTCCACGAAACGGGTCAGAAACGACAAAAACCACTAGTGTTGATGAACGAAACGTAAACGCACCCCTGGGTTCGTAAATCGTGGAAATCACTCCGGGGCCCCGAAACAATGAGTAATAGTCCACAAAACATGCCAAAATCGGCCAAAACCGCAAGTGTTGATGACCGACACGTAAACGCACCCCGTGGTTCGTCAATCTTGAAAATCACCCAGGGACCCCAAAACAGTGAGTAATAGTCCACGAAACAGGCCAAAATCGGCCAAAACTGCGAGTGCTGATAACCGACACGTAAGCGCACCTTGGGGTTTAGCAACTATGGAAATCGCTTCAGGACCCCAAAACGGTGAGTAATAGTCCACGAAACGGGGCAGAATCGGCCAAAACTTCGAGTGTTGATGACAGACACATATATGCACCCCTGGGTTCGTAAATCCTGGAAATCACTCCTGGACCCCAAAATAGTGAGCAAGAGTCCACGAAACGGGTCAGAATCGACAAAAACCACTAGTGTTGATGAACGACACGTAAACGCACACCTGGGTTCGTAAATCCTGGAAATCACTCCGGGACCCCAATACAGTGAGTAATAGTCCACAAACCATGCCAGAATCGGCCAAAACCGCGACTGTTGATGACCGACACATAAACGCACCCCATGGTTCGTCAATCTTGGAAAATCACTCCAGGACCCCAAAACAGTGAGTAATAGTCAACGAAAGAGGCCAAAATCGGCCAAAACTGCGAGTGCTGATAACCGACACGTAAGCGCACCAGGGGGTTTAGCAACTATGGAAATCGCTTCAGGACTCTAAAATGGTGAGCAATAGTCCACGAAACGGGGCAAAACCGGCCAAAACTTCGAGTGTTGATGACGGACACATATCTGCACCCCTGGGTTCGTAAATCCTGGAAATCACTCCGGGACCGCAAAACAGTGAGTAAGAGTCCACGAAACGGGTCAGAATCGACAAAAACCACTAGTGTTGATGAACGAAACGTAAACGCACCCCTGCGTTCGTAAATCGTGGAAATCACTCCGGGGCCCAAAACAATGAGTAATAGTCCACAAAACATGCCAAAATAGGCCAAAACCGCGAGTGTTGATGACCGACACGTAAACGCACCCCGTGGTTCGTCAATCTTGAAAATCACCCAAGGACCCCAAAACAGTGAGTAATAGTCCACGAAACAGGCCAAAATCTCGCCAAAACTGCGAGTGCTGATAACCGACACGTAAGCGCACCTTGGGGTTTAGCAACTATGGAAATCGCTTCAGGACCCCAAAACGGTGAGTAATAGTCCACGAAACGGGGGAGAATCAGCCAAAACTTCGAGTGTTGATGACAGACACATATATGCACCCCTGGGTTCGTAAATCCTGGAAATCACTCCGGGACCCTAAAATAGTGAGTAATAGTCCACGAAACGGGTCAGAATCGACAAAAACCACTAGTGTTGATGAACGACACGTAAACGCACCCCTGGGTTCGTAAATCCTGGAAATCACTCCGGGACCCCAATACAGTGAGTAATTTTTCACAAAACATGCCAGAATCGGCCAAAACCGCGACTGTTGATGACCGACACGTAAACTTACCCCGTGGTTCGTCAATCTTGAAAATCACTCTGGGACCACAAAACAGTGAGTAATAGTCCATGAAAGAGGCCAAAATCGGCCAAAACTGCGAGTGCTGATAACCGACACGTAAGCGCACCAGGGGGTTTAGCAACTATGGAAATCGCTTCAGGACTCTAAAACGGTGAGCAATAGTCCACGAAACGGGGCAAAATCGGCCAAAACTTCGAGTGTTGATGACGGACACATATGTGCACCCCTGGGTTCGTAAATCCTGGAAATCACTGCGGGACCGCAAAAGAGTGAGTAAGAGTCCACGAAACGGTTCAGAAACGACAAAAACCACTAGTGTTGATGAACGAAACGTAAACGCACCCCTGGGTTCGTAAATCGTGGAAATCACTCCGGGGCCCCAAAACAATGAGTAATAGTCCACAAAACATGCCAAAATCGGCCAAAACCGCAAGTGTTGATGACCGACACGTAAACGCACCCCGTGGTTCGTCAATCTTGAAAATCACCCAGGGACCCCAAAACAGTGAGTAATAGTCCACGAAACAGGCCAAAATCGGCCAAAACTGCGAGTGCTGATAACCGACACGTAAGCGCACCTTGGGGTTTAGCAACTATGGAAATCGCTTCAGGACCCCAAAACGGTGAGTAATAGTCCACGAAACGGGGCAGAATCGGCCAAAACTTCGAGTGTTGATGACAGACACATATATGCACCCCTGGGTTCGTAAATCCTGGAAATCACTCCTGGACCCCAAAATAGTGAGTAAGAGTCCACGAAACGGGTCAGAATCGACAAAAACCACTAGTGTTGATGAACGACACGTAAACGCACCCCTGGGTTCGTAAATCCTGGAAATCACTTCGGGACCCCAATACAGTGAGTAATAGTCCACAAAACATGCCAGAATCGGCCAAAATCGCGACTGTTGATGACCGACACATAAACGCACCCCGTGGTTCGTCAATCTTGGAAAATCACTCCGGGACCCCAAAACAGTGAGTAATAGTCAACGAAAGAGGCCAAAATCGGCCAAAACTGCGAGTGCTGATAACCGACACGTAAGCGCACCAGGGGGTTTAGCAACTATGGAAATCGCTTCAGGACACTAAAACGATGAGCAATAGTCCACGAAATGGGGCAAAATCGGCCAAAACTTCGAGTGTTGATGACGGACACATATATGCACCCCTGGGTTCGTAAATCCTGGAAATCACTCCTGGACCCCAAAATAGTGAGTAATAGTCCACGAAACGGGTCAGAATCGACAAAAACCACTAGTGTTGATGAACGACACGTAAAGGCACCCCTGGGTTCGTTAATCCTGGAAATCACTCCGGGACCCCAACAGTGAGTAATAGTCCACAAAACATGCCAGAATTGGCCAAAACCGCGACTGTTGATGACCGACACGTAAACTTACCCCGTGGTTCATCAATCTTGGAAAATCACTCCGGGACCCCAAAACAGTGAGTAATAGTCAACGAAAGAGGCCAAAATCGGCCAAAACTGTGAGTGCTGATAACCGACAAGTAAGCGCACCAGGGGGTTTAGCAACTATGGAAATCGCTTCAGGACTCTAAAACGGTGAGCAATAGTCCACGAAACGGGGCAAAATCGGCCAAAACTTCGAGTGTTGATGACGGACACATATGTGCACCCCTGGGTTCGTAAATCCTAGAAATCACTCCGGGACCGCAAAACAGTGAGTAAGAGTCCACGAAACGGGTCAGAAACGACAAAAACCACTAGTGTTGATGAACGAAACGTAAACGCACCCTTGGGTTCGTAAATCGTGGAAATCACTCCGGGGACCCAAAACAATGAGTAATAGTCCACAAAACATGCCAAAATCGGCCAAAACCGCGAGTGTTGATGACCGACACGTAAACGCACACCTGGGTTCGTAAATCCTGGAAATCACTCCAGGAGCCCAATACAGTGAGTAA
>LR738713.1:1201633-1216207 GCA_902687465.1 Secale cereale | reverse complement strand
CAAAACATGCCAGAATCGGCCAAAACTGCGAGTGTTGATGACCGACACGTAAACACACCCCGTGGTTCGTCAATCTTGGAAAATCACTCCGGGACCCCAAAACAGTGAGTAATAGTCCATGAAAGAGGCCAAAATCGGCCAAAACTGCGAGTGCTGATAACCGACACGTAAGCGCACCAGGGGGTTTAGCAACTATGGAAATCACTTCAGGACTCTAAAACGGTGAGCAATAGTCCACGAAACGGGGCAAAATCGGCCAAAACTTCGAGTGTTGATGACGGACACATATGTGCACCCCTGGGTTCGTAAATCCTGGAAATCACTCCAGGACCGCAAAACAGTGAGTAAGAGTCCACGAAACGGGTCAGAATCGACAAAAACCACTAGTGTTGATGAACGAAACGTAAACGCACCCCTGGGTTCGTAAATCGTGGAAATCACTCCGGGGCCCCAAAACAATGAGTAATAGTCCAAAAAACATGCCAAAATCGGCCAAAACCGCGAGTGTTGATGACCGACACGTAAACTCACCCCGTGGTTCGTCAATCTTGAAAATCACCCACGGACCCCAAAACAGTGAGTAATAGTCCACGAAACAGGCCAAAATCGGCCAAAATTGCGAGTGCTGATAACCGACACGTAAGCGCACCTTGGGGTTTAGCAACTATGGAAATCGCTTCAGGACCCTAAAACGGTGAGTAATAGTCCATGAAACGGGGCAGAATCGGCCAAAACTTCGAGTGTTGATGACAGACACATATATGCACCCCTGGGTTCGTAAATCCTGGAAATCACTCCTGGACCCCAAAACAGTGAGTAAGAGTCCACGAAACGGGTCAGAATCGACAAAAACCACTAGTGTTGATGAACGACACGTAAACGCACCCCTGGATTCGTAAATCCTGGAAATCACTCCGGGACCCCAATATAGTGACTAATAGTCCACAAAACATGCCAGAATAGGCCAAAACTGCGAGTGTTGATGACCGACACGTAAACGCACCCCGTGGTTCGTCAATCTTGGAAAATCACTCCGGGACAACAAAACAGTGAGTAATAGTCCATGAAAGAGGCCAAAATCGGCCAAAACTGCGAGTGCTGATAACCGACACGTAAGCGCACCAGGGGGTTTAGCAACTATGGAAATCGCGTTAGGACTCTAAAACGGTGAGCAATAGTCCACGAAACGGGGCAAAATCGGCCAAAACTTCGAGTGTTGATGACGGACACATATGTGCACCCCTGGGTTCATAAATCCTGGAAATCACTCTGGGACCGCAAAACAGTGAGTAAGAGTCCACGAAACGGGTCAGAATCGACAAAAACCACTAGTGTTGATGAACGAAACGTAAACGCACCCCTGGGTTCGTAAATCGTGGAAATCACTCCGGGGCCCCAAAACAATGAGTAATAGTCCACAAAACATGCCAAAATCGGCCAAAACCGCGAGTGTTGGTGACCGACACGTATACGCACCCCGTGGTTCGTCAATCTTGAAAATCACCCAGGGACCCCAAAACAGTGAGTAATAGTCCACGAAACAGGCCAAAATCGGCCAAAACTGCGAGTGCTGATAACCGACACGGAAGCGCACCTTGGGGTTTAGCAACTATGGAAATCGCTTCAGGACCCCAAAACGGTGAGTAATAGTCCACGAAACGGGGCAGAATCGGCCAAAATTTCGAGTGTTGATGACAGACACATATATGCACCCCTGGGTTCGTAAATCCTGGAAATCACTCCTGGACACCAAAACAGTGAGTAAGAGTCCACGAAACGGGTCAGAATCGACAAAAACCACTAGTCTTGATGAACGACACGTAAACGCACCCCTGGGTTCGTAAATCCTGGAAATCACTCCGGGACCCCAATACAGTGAGTAATAGTCCACAAAACATGCCACAATCAGCCAAAACCGTGACTGTTGATGACCGACACATAAACGCACCCCATGGTTCGTCAATCTTGGAAAATCACTCCGGGACCCCAAAACAGTGAGTAATAGTCAACGAAAGAGGCCAAAATCGGCCAAAACTGCGAGTGCTGATAACCGACACGTAAGCGCACCATGGGGTTTAGCAACTATGGAAAACACTTCAGAACTCTAAAACGGTGAGCAATAGTCCACGGAACGGGGCAAAATCGGCCAAAACTTCGAGTGTTGATGAAGGACACATATATGCACCCCTAGGTTCGTAAATCCTGGAAATCACTCCGGGACCCCAAAACAGTGAGTAAGAGTCCACGAAATGGGTCAGAATCGACAAATACCACTAGTGTTGATGAACGACACGTAAACGCACCCCTGGGTTCGTAAATCGTGGAAATCACTTCGGGGCCCCAAAGCAGTGAGTAATAGTCCACAAAACATGCCAAAATCGGCCAAAACCGCGAGTGTTGATGACCGACACGTAAACGCACGCCGTGGTTCGTCAATCTTGAAAATCACCCACGGACCCCAAAACAGAGAGTAATAGTCCACGAAAGAGGCCAAAATCGGCCAAAACTACGAGTGCTGATAACCGACACGTAAGCGCACATTGGGGTTTAGCAACTATGGAAATCGCTTCAGGACCCCAAAACGGTGAGTAATAGTCCACGAAACGGGGCAGAATCGGCCAAAACTTTGAGTGTTGATGACCGACACATATATGCACCCCTGGGTTCATAAATCCTGGAAATCACTCCGGGACCCTACAATAGTGAGTAATAGTCCACGAAATGGGTCAGAATCAACAAAAACCACTAGTGTTGATGAACGACACGTAAACGCACCCCTGGGTTCGTAAATCCTGGAAATCACTCCGGGACCCCAATACAGTGAGTAATAGTCCACAAAACATGCCAGAATCGGCCAAAACTGTGAGTGTTGATGACCGATACGTAAACGCACCCCGTGGTTTGTCAATCTTGGAAAATCACTCCGGGACCACAAAACAGTGAGTAATAGTCCATGAAAGAGGCCAAAATCGGCCAAAACTGCGAGTGCTGATAACCGACACGTAAGCACACCAGGGGGTTTAGCAACAATGGAAATCGCTTCAGGACTCTAAAACGGTGAGCAATAGTCCACGAAACGGGGCAAAATCGGCCAAAACTTCGAGTGTTGATGACGGACACATATGTGCACCCCTGGGTTCATAAATCCTGGAAATCACTCCGGGACCGCAAAACAGTGAGTAAGAGTCCACGAAACGGGTCAGAATCGACAAAAACCACTAGTGTTGATGAACGAAACGTAAACGCACCCCTGGGTTCGTAAATCGTGGAAATCACTCCGGGGCCCCAAAACAATGAGTAATAGTCCACAAAACATGCCAAAATCGGCCAAAACCGCGAGTGTTGGTGACCGACACGTAAACGCACCCCGTGGTTCGTCAATCTTGAAAATCACCCAGGGACCCCAAAACAGTGCGTAATAGTCCATGAAACAGGCCAAAATCGGCCAAAACTGTGAGTGCTGATAACCGACACGTAAGCGCACCTTGGGGTTTAGCAACTATGGAAATCGCTTCAGGACCCTAAAACGGTGAGTAATAGTCCATGAAACGGGGCAGAATCGGCCAAAACTTCGAGTGTTGATGACAGACACATATATGCACCCCTGGGTTCGTAAATCCTGGAAATCACTCATGGACCCAAAATAGTGAGCAAGAGTCCACAAAATGGGTCAGAATCGACAAAAACCACTAGTGTTGATGAACGACACGTAAACGCACCCCTGGGTTCGTAAATCCTGGAAATCACTCCGGGACCCCAATACAGTGAGTAATAGTCCACAAAACATGCCAGAATCAGCCAAAACTGCGAGTGTTGATGACCGACACGTAAACGCACCCCGTGGTTTGTCAATCTTGGAAAATCACTCCGGGACCACAAAACAGTGAGTAATAGTCCATGAAAGAGGCCAAAATCGGCCAAAACTGCGAGTGCTGATAACCGACACGTAAGCACACCAGGGGGTTTAGCAACTATGGAAATCGCTTCAGGACTCTAAAACGGTGAGCAATAGTCCACGAAACGGGGCAAAATCGGCCAAAACTTCGAGTGTTGATGACGGACACATATGTGCACCCCTGGGTTCATAAATCCTGGAAATCACTCTGGGACCGCAAAACAGTGAGTAAGAGTCCACGAAACGGGTCAGAATCGACAAAAACCACTAGTGTTGATGAACGAAACGTAAACGCACCCCTGGGTTCGTAAATCGTGGAAATCACTCCGGGGCCCCAAAACAATGAGTAATAGTCCACAAAACATGCCAAAATCGGCCAAAACCGCGAGTGTTGGTGACCGACACGTATACGCACCCCGTGGTTCGTCAATCTTGAAAATCACCCAGGGACCCCAAAACAGTGAGTAATAGTCCACGAAACAGGCCAAAATCGGCCAAAACTGCGAGTGCTGACAACCGACACGTAAGCGCACCTTGGGGTTTAGCAACTATGGAAATCGCTTCAGGACCCTAAAACGGTGAGTAATAGTCCATGAAACGGGGCAGAATCGGCCAAAACTTCGAGTGTTGATGACAGACACATATATGCACCCCTGGGTTCGTAAATCCTGGAAATCACTCATGGACCCAAAATAGTGAGTAAGAGTCCACAAAACAGGTCAGAATCGACAAAAACCACTAGTGTTGATGAACGACACGTAAACGCACCCCTGGGTTCGTAAATCCTGGAAATCACTCCGGGACCCCAATACAGTGAGTAATAGTCCACAAAACATGCCAGAATCGGCCAAAACTGCGAGTGTTGATGACCGACACGTAAACGCACCCCGTGGTTCGTCAATCTTGGAAAATCACTCCGGGACCACAAAACAGTGAGTAATAGTCCATGAAAGAGGCCAAAATCGGCCAAAACTGCGAGTGCTGATAACCGACACGTAAGCGCACCAGGTGGTTTAGCAACTATGGAAATCGCTTCAGGACTCTAAAACGGTGAGCAATAGTCCACGAAACGGGGCAAAATCGGCCAAAACTTCGAGTGTTGATGACGGACACATATGTGCACCCCTGGGTTCATAAATCCTGGAAATCACTCCGGGACCGCAAAACAGTGAGTAAGAGTCCACGAAACGGGTCAGAATCGACAAAAACCACTAGTGTTGATGAACGAAACGTAAACGCACCCCTGGGTTCGTAAATCGTGGAAATCACTCCGGGGCCCCAAAAAAATGAGTAATAGTCCACAAAACATGCCAAAATCGGCCAAAACCGCGAGTGTTGGTGACCGACACGTAAACGCACCCCGTCGTTCGTCAATCTTGAAAATCACCCAGGGACCCCAAAACAGTGAGTAATAGTCCACGAAACAGGCCAAAATCGGCCAAAACTGCGAGTGCTGATAACCGACACGTAAGCGCACCTTGGGGTTTAGCAACTATGGAAATCGCTTCAGGACCCTAAAACGGTGAGTAATAGTCCATGAAACGGGGCAGAATCGGCCAAAACTTCGAGTGTTGATGACAGACACATATATGCAACCCTGGGTTCGTAAATCCTGGAAATCACTCATGGACCCAAAATAGTGAGTAAGACTCCACAAAACGGGTCAGAATCGACAAAAACCACTAGTGTTGATGAACGACACGTAAACGCACCCCTGGGTTCGTAAATCCTGGAAATCACTCCGGGACCCCAATACAGTGAGTAATAGTCCACAAAACATGCCAGAATCGGCCAGAACTGCGAGTGTTGATGACCGACACGTAAACGCACCCCGTGGTTCGTCAATCTTGGAAAATCACTCCGGGACCACAAAACAGTGAGTAATAGTCCATGAAAGAGGCCAAAATCGGCCAAAACTGCGAGTGCTGATAACCGACACATAAGCACACCAGGGGGTTTAGCAACTATGGAAATCGCTTCAGGACTCTAAAACGGTGAGCAATAGTCCACGAAACGGGGCAAAATCGGCCAAAACTTCGAGTGTTGATGACGGACACATATGTGCACCCTTGGGTTCATAAATCCTGGAAATCACTCTGGGACCGCAAAACAGTGAGTAAGAGTCCACGAAACGGGTCAGAATCGACAAAAACCACTAGTGTTGATGAACGAAACGTAAACGCACCCCTGGGTTCGTAAATCGTGGAAATCACTCCGGGCCCCAAAACAATGAGTAGTCCACAAAACATGCCAAAATCGGCCAAAACCGCGAGTGTTGGTGACCGACACGTAAACGCACCCTGTGGTTCGTCAATCTTGAAAATCACCCAGGGACCCCAAAATAGTGAGTAATAGTCCACGAAACAGGCCAAAATCGGCCAAAACTGCGAGTGCTGATAACCGACACGTAAGCGCACCTTGGGGTTTAGCAACTATGGAAATCGCTTCAGGACCCTAAAACGGTGAGTAATAGTCCATGAAACGGGGCAGAATCGGCCAAAACTTCGAGTGTTCATGACAGACACATATATGCACCCCTGGGTTCGTAAATCCTGGAAATCACTCATGGACCCAAAATAGTGAGTAAGAGTCCACAAAGCGGGTCAGAATCGACAAAAACCACTAGTGTTGATGAACGACACGTAAACGCACCCCTGGTTTCGTAAATCCTGGAAATCACTCCGGGACCCCAATAGAGTGAGTAATAGTACACAAAACATGCCAGAATCAGCCAAAACCGCGACTGTTGATGACCGACACATAAACGCACCCCTTGGTTCGTCAATCTTGGAAAATCACTCCGGGACCACAAAACAGTGAGTAATAGTCAACGAAAGAGGCCGAAATCGGCCAAAACTGCGAGTGCTGATAACCGACACGTAAGCGCACCATGGGGTTTAGCAACTATGGAAAACACTTCAGAACTCTAAAACGGTGAGCAATAGTCCACGAAAAGGGGCAAAATCGGCCAAAACTTCGAGTGTTGATGAAGGACACATATATGCACCCCTGGGTTCGTAAATCCTGGAAATCACTCTGGGACCCCAAAACAGTTCGTAAGAGTCCACGAAACGGGTCAGAATCGACAAATACCACTAGTGTTGATGAACGACACGTAAACGCACCCCTGGGTTAGTAAATCGTGGAAATCACTTCGGGGCCCCAAAACAGTGAGTAATAGTCCACAAACATGCCAAAATCGGCCAAAACCGCGAGTGTTGATGACCGACACGTAAACGCACGCCGTGGTTCGTCAATCTTGAAAATCACCCACGGACCCCAAAACAGAGAGTAATAGTCCACGAAAGAGGCCAAAATCGACCAAAACTACGAGTGCTGATAACCGACACGTAAGCGCACCTTGGGGTTTAGCAACTATGGAAATCGCTTCAGGACCCCAAAACAGTGAGTAATAGTCCACGAAACGGGGCAGAATCGGCCAAAACTTCGAGTGTTGATGACCGACACATATATGCACCCCTGGGTTCGTCAATCCTGGAAATAAATCCGGGAACCTACAATAGTGAGTAATAGTCCACGAAACGGGTCAGAATCAACAAAAACCACTAGTGTTGATGAACGACATGTAAATGCACCCCTGGGTTCGTAAATCCTGGAAATCACTCCGGGACCCAAATACAGTGAGTAATAGTCCACAAAACATGCCAGAATCGGCCAAAACTGCGAGTGTTGATGATCGACACGTAAACACACCCCGTGGTTCGTCAATCTTGGAAAATCACTCTGGGACCCCAAAACAGTGAGTAATAGTCCATGAAAGAGGCCAAAATCGGCCAAAACTGCGAGTGCTGATAACCGACACGTAAGCGCACCAGGGGGTTTAGCAACTATGGAAATCGCTTCAGGACTCTAAAACGGTGAGCAATAGTCCACGAAAAGGGGCAAAATCGGCCAAAACTTCGAGTGTTGATGACGGACACATATGTGCACCCCTGGGTTCGTAAATCCTGGAAATCACTCCGGGACCGCAAAACAGTGAGTAAGAGTCCACGAAACGGGTCAGAATCGACAAAAACCACTAGTGTTGATGAACGAAACGTAAACGCACCCCTGGGTTCGTAAATCGTGGAAATCACTCCGGGGCCCCAAAACAATGAGTAATAGTCCACAAAACATGCCAAAATCGGCCAAAACCGCGACTGTTGATGACCGACACGTAAACGCACCCCGTTGTTCGTCAATCTTGAAAATCACCAAGGGACCCCAAAACAGTGAGTAATAGTCCACGAAACAGGCCAAAATCGGCCAAAACTGCGAGTGCTGATAGCCGACACGTAAGCGCACCTTGGGGTTTAGCAACTATGGAAATCGCTTCAGGACCCTAAAACGGGGCAGAATCGGCCAAAACTTCGAGTGTTGATGACAGACACATATATGCACCCCTGGGTTCGTAAATCCTGGAAATCACTCCTGGACCCCAAAATAGTGAGTAAGAGTCCACGAAACGGGTCAGAATCAACAAAAACCACTAGTGTTGATGAACGACACGTAAACGCACCCCTGGGTTCGTAAATCCTGGAAATCACTCCGGGACCCCAATACAGTGAGTAATAGTCCACAAAACATGCCAGAATCAGCCAATACCTCGACTGTTGATGACCGACACATAAACGCACCCCGTGGTTCGTCAATCTTGGAAAATCACTCCGGGACCCCAAAACAGTGAGTAATAGTCAACGAAAGAGGCCAAAATCGGCCAAAACTACGAGTGCTGATAACCGACACGTAAGCGCACCATGGGGTTTAGCAACTATGGAAAACACTTCAGAACTCTAAAACGGTGAGCAATAGTCCACGGAACGGGGCAAAATCGGCCAAAACTTCGAGTGTTGATGAAGGACACATATATGCACCCCTGGGTTCGTAAATCCTGGAAATCACTCCGGGACCCCAAAACAGTGAGTAAGAGTCCACGAAACGGGTCAGAATCGACAAATACCACTAGTGTTGATGAACGACACGTAAACGCACCCCTGGGTTCGTAAATCGTGGAAATCACTTCGGGGCCCCAAAATAGTGAGTAATAGTCCACAAAACATGCCAAAATCGGCCAAAACCGCGAGTGTTGATGACCGACACGTAAACGCACGCCGTGGTTCGTCAATCTTGAAAATCACCCACGGACCCCAAAACAGAGAGTAATAGTCCACGAAAGAGGCCAAAATCGGCGAAAACAACGAGTGCTGATAACCGACACGTAAGCGCACCTTGGGGTTTAGCAACTATGGAAATCGCTTCAGGACCCCAAAACGGTGAGTAATAGTCCACGAAACGGGGCAGAATCGGCCAAAACTTCGAGTGTTGATGACCGACACATATATGCACCCCTGGGTTCGTAAATCCTGGAAATAAATCCGGGAACCTACAATAGTGAGTAATAGTCCACGAAACGGGTCAGAATCAACAAAAACCACTAGTGTTGATGAACGACACGTAAACGCACCCCCGGGTTCGTAAATCCTGGAAATCACTCCGGGACCCCAATACAGTTAGTAATAGTCCACAAAACATGCCAGAATCAGCCAAAACCACGACTGTTGATGACCGACACATAAACGCTCCCAGTGGTTCGTCAATCTTGGAAAATCACTCCGGGACCCCAAAACAGTGAGTAAAAGTCAACGAAAGAGGCCAAAATCGGCCAAAACTGTGAGTGCTGATAACCGACACGTAAGCGCACCATGGGGTTTAGAAACTATGGAAAACACTTCAGAACTCTAAAACGGTGACAAATAGTCCACGGAACGGGGCAAAATCGGCCAAAACTACGAGTGTTGATGAAGGACACATATATGCACCCCTGGGTTCGTAAATCCTGGAAATCACTCCGGGACCGCAAAACAGTGAGTAAGAGTCCACGAAACGGGTCAGAATCGACAAAAACCACTAGTGTTGATGAACGAAACGTAAACGCACCCCTGGGTTCGTAAATCGTGGAAATCACTCCGGGTCCCCAAAACAATGAGTAATAGTCCACAAAACCTGCCAAAATCGGCCAAAACCGCGAGTGTTGATGACCGACACGTAAACGCACCCCGTGGTTTGTCAATCTTGAAAATCACCCAGGGACCCCAAAACAGTGAGTAATAGTCCACGAAACAGGCCAAAATCGGCCAAAACTGCGAGTGCTGATAACCGACACGTAAGCGCACCTTGGGGTTTAGCAACTATGGAAATCGCTTCAGGACCCTAAAACGGTGAGTAATAGTCCTTGAAACGGGGCAGAATCGGCCAAAACTTCGAGTGTTGATGACAGACACATATATGCACCCCTGGGTTCGTAAATCCTAGAAATCACTCCTGGACCCCAAAACAGTGAGTAAGAGTCCACGAAACGGGTCAGAATCGACAAAAACCACTAGTGTTGATGAACGACACGTAAACGCACCCCTGGGTTCGTAAATCCTGGAAATCACTCCGGGACCCCAATACAGTGAGTAATAGTCCACAAAACATGCCAGAATCAGCCAAAACCGCGACTGTTGATGACCGACACATAAACGCACCCCGTGGTTCGTCAATCTTGGAAAATCACTCCGGGACCCCAAAACAATGAGTAATAGTCAACGAAAGAGGCCAAAATCGGCCAAAACTGCGAGTGCTGATAACCGACACGTAAGCGCACCTTGGGGTTTAGCAACTATGAAAATCGCTTCAGGACCCTAAAACGGTGAGTAATAGTCCATGAAACGGGGCAGAATCGGCCAAAACTTCGAGTGTTGATGACAGACACATATATGCACCCCTGGGTTCGTAAATCCTGGAAATCACTCCTGGACCCCAAAACAGTGAGTAAGAGTCCACGAAACGGGTCAGAATCGACAAAAACCACTAGTGTTGATGAACGACACGTAAACGCACCCCTGTGTTCGTAAATCCTGGAAATCACTCCGGGACCCCAATACAGTGAGTAATAGTCCACAAAACATGCCAGAATCAGCCAAAACCGCGACTGTTGATGACCGACACATAAACGCACCCCGTGGTTCGTCAATCTTGGAAAATCACTCCAGGACCCCAAAACAGTGAGTAATAGTCAACGAAATAGGCCGAAATCGGCCAAAACTGCGAGTGCTGATAACCGACACGTAAGCGCACCATGGGGTTTAGCAACTATGGAAAACACTTCAGAACTCTAAAACGGTGAGCAATAGTCCACGAAAAGGGGCAAAATCGGCCAAAACTTCGAGTGTTGATGAAGGACACATATATGCACCCCTGGGTTCGTAAATCCTGGAAATCACTCCGGGACCCCAAAACAGTGAGTAAGAGTCCACGAAACGGGTTAGAATCGACAAATACCACTAGTGTTGATGAACGACACGTAAACGCACCCCTGGGTTCGTAAATCGTGGAAATCACTTCGGGGCCCCAAAATAGTGAGTAATAGTGCACAAAACATGCCAAAATCGGCCAAAACCGCGAGTGTTGATGACCGACACGTAAACGCACGCCGTGGTTCGTCAATCTTGAAAATCACCCACGGACCCCAAAACAGAGAGTAATAGTCCACGAAAGAGGCCAAAATCGGCCAAAACTACGAGTGCTGATAACCGACACGTAAGCGCACCTTGGGGTTTAGCAACTATGGAAATCGCTTCAGGACCCCAAAACGGTGAGTAATAGTCCACGAAACGGGGCAGAATTGGCCAAAACTTCGAGTGTTGATGACCGACACATATATGCACCCCTGGGTTCGTAAATCCTAGAAATAAATCCGGGAACCTACAATAGTGAGTAATAGTCCACGAAACGGGTCAGAATCAACAAAAACCACTAGTGTTGATGAACGACACGTAAACGCACCCCCGGGTTCGTAAATCCTGGAAATCACTCCGGGACCCCAATACAGTTAGTAATAGTCCACAAAACATGCCAGAATCAGCCAAAACCGCGACTGTGGATGACCGACACATAAACGCACCCCGTGGTTCGTCAATCTTGGAAAATCACTCCGGGACCCCAAAACAGTGAGCAATAGTCAACGAAAGAGGCCAAAATCGGCCAAAACTGTGAGTGCTGATAACCGACACGTAAGCGCACCATGGGGTTTAGCAACTATGGAAAACACTTCAGAACTCTAAAACAGTGAGCAATAGTCCACGGAACGGGGCAAAATCGGCCAAAACTTCGAGTGTTGATGAAGGACACATATATGCACCCCTGGGTTCGTAAATCCTGGAAATCAATCCGGGACCCAAAAACAGTGAGTAAGAGTCCACGAAACGGGTCAGAATCGACAAATACCACTAGTGTTGATGAACGACACGTAAACGCACCCCTGGGTTCGTAAATCGTGGAAATCACTTCGGGGCCCCAAAACAGTGAGTAATAGTCCACAAAACATGCCAAAATCGGCCAAAACCGCGAGTGTTGATGACCGACACGTAAACGCACGCCGTGGTTCGTCAATCTTGAAAATCACCCACGGACCCCAAAACAGAGAGTAATAGTCCATGAAAGAGGCCAAAATCGGCCAAAACTACGTGTGCTGATAACCGACACGTAAGCGCACCTTGGGGTTTAGCAACTATGGAAATCGCTTCAGGACCCCAAAACGGTGAGTAATAGTCCACGAAACGGGGCAGAATCGGCCAAAACTTCGAGTGTTGATGACAGACACATATATGCACCCTTGGGTTCGTAAATCCTGGAAATCACTCCTGGACCCCAAAACAGTGAGTAAGAGTCCACGAAACGGGTCAGAATCGACAAAAACCACTAGTGTTGATGAACGACACGTAAACGCACCCCTGGGTTCGTAAATCCTGGAAATCACTCCGGGACCCCAATACAGTGAGTAATAGTCCACAAAACATGCCAGAATCAGCCAATACCTCGACTGTTGATGACCGACACATAAACGCACCCCGTGGTTCGTCAATCTTGGAAAATCACTCCGGGACCCCAAAACAGTGAGTAATAGTCAACGAAAGAGGCCAAAATCGGCCAAAACTACGAGTGCTGATAACCGACACGTAAGCGCACCATGGGGTTTAGCAACTATGGAAAACACTTCAGAACTCTAAAACGGTGAGCAATAGTCCACGGAACGGGGCAAAATCGGCCAAAACTTCGAGTGTTGATGAAGGACACATATATGCACCCCTGGGTTCGTAAATCCTGGAAATCACTCCGGGACCCCAAAACAGTGAGTAAGAGTCCACGAAACGGGTCAGAATCGACAAATACCACTAGTGTTGATGAACGACACGTAAACGCACCCCTGGGTTCGTAAATCGTGGAAATCACTTCGGGGCCCCAAAATAGTGAGTAATAGTCCACAAAACATGCCAAAATCGGCCAAAACCGCGAGTGTTGATGACCGACACGTAAACGCACGCCGTGGTTCGTCAATCTTGAAAATCACCCACGGACCCCAAAACAGAGAGTAATAGTCCACGAAAGAGGCCAAAATCGGCGAAAACAACGAGTGCTGATAACCGACACGTAAGCGCACCTTGGGGTTTAGCAACTATGGAAATCGCTTCAGGACCCCAAAACGGTGAGTAATAGTCCACGAAACGGGGCAGAATCGGCCAAAACTTCGAGTGTTGATGACCGACACATATATGCACCCCTGGGTTCGTAAATCCTGGAAATAAATCCGGGAACCTACAATAGTGAGTAATAGTCCACGAAACGGGTCAGAATCAACAAAAACCACTAGTGTTGATGAACGACACGTAAACGCACCCCCGGGTTCGTAAATCCTGGAAATCACTCCGGGACCCCAATACAGTTAGTAATAGTCCACAAAACATGCCAGAATCAGCCAAAACCACGACTGTTGATGACCGACACATAAACGCTCCCAGTGGTTCGTCAATCTTGGAAAATCACTCCGGGACCCCAAAACAGTGAGTAAAAGTCAACGAAAGAGGCCAAAATCGGCCAAAACTGTGAGTGCTGATAACCGACACGTAAGCGCACCATGGGGTTTAGAAACTATGGAAAACACTTCAGAACTCTAAAACGGTGACAAATAGTCCACGGAACGGGGCAAAATCGGCCAAAACTACGAGTGTTGATGAAGGACACATATATGCACCCCTGGGTTCGTAAATCCTGGAAATCACTCCGGGACCGCAAAACAGTGAGTAAGAGTCCACGAAACGGGTCAGAATCGACAAAAACCACTAGTGTTGATGAACGAAACGTAAACGCACCCCTGGGTTCGTAAATCGTGGAAATCACTCCGGGTCCCCAAAACAATGAGTAATAGTCCACAAAACCTGCCAAAATCGGCCAAAACCGCGAGTGTTGATGACCGACACGTAAACGCACCCCGTGGTTTGTCAATCTTGAAAATCACCCAGGGACCCCAAAACAGTGAGTAATAGTCCACGAAACAGGCCAAAATCGGCCAAAACTGCGAGTGCTGATAACCGACACGTAAGCGCACCTTGGGGTTTAGCAACTATGGAAATCGCTTCAGGACCCTAAAACGGTGAGTAATAGTCCTTGAAACGGGGCAGAATCGGCCAAAACTTCGAGTGTTGATGACAGACACATATATGCACCCCTGGGTTCGTAAATCCTAGAAATCACTCCTGGACCCCAAAACAGTGAGTAAGAGTCCACGAAACGGGTCAGAATCGACAAAAACCACTAGTGTTGATGAACGACACGTAAACGCACCCCTGGGTTCGTAAATC
>LR738713.1:1142457-1164990 GCA_902687465.1 Secale cereale | reverse complement strand
AAAAATAAAAAAAAATAAGATTCCAATGTGATTTGTGGTCTAGTTGTTAGCAAAATTTACAAACATGAATTTCGACTTTTTTTGCAAAATCTCTCGAGAATTTGTAAAACGGGCATAACTTTTGCATACGAACTCCGATGAAAAAGTTTTTTATATGAAAAAGCATCTACTCGAAAAGTTACATCCGAATTTAACCAAGGGGAACCCCGTTAAACATTTTCTAAATCCCCAAAAACCTAACAGAAAAAAAGTTACGGGGCTTTTAAGATCTACAGGCAAAAAAATTCAAAAATAGTAGTGGCGCACCGTGGGTGTGGTGCGCCACTAATATAGTTTTTTTTTTTGAAAAACTATTTTTTTTGGAATAAATATTTTTCAAAAAAATTCAAAAAAATTCAAAAATAGTAGTGGCGCATCGTGGGTGTGGTGCGCCACTAATATAGTTTTTTTTTTGAAAAACTATTTTCTGGAATAAATATTTTTCAAAAAAATTCAAAAAAATTCAAAAATAGTAGTGGCGCACCGTGGGTGTGGTGCGCCACTAATATATTTTTTTTTTGGAAAAAAATGGTTTTTTTTTGAAAAAATGTTTTTTTTTGAAAAAATGTTTTTTTGAAAAAAATAGTTTTTTTGAAAAATATGATATGTAAAATGACCGGGAAGTTTGAAATATTTTTTCAAAATTTTATCACACTCATGAACATGAACAAACTCCCAGACATTAACAAGGTTTAATAGGATTGATATGATAGATATATCAACAAGTGCCTGCTAAGTGAGCTGGTGCTGGGGTTGGATAGAACTCAGAAGTTAAGCGTGCTTGGGCTGGAGTAGTGTAGGATGGGTGACCTTCTGGGAAGTTTGACCACGGAGTGCGATTTGACCCGAGATTAAGCCATAGTGACCCGAGATTAAGGAAAATTGAAAAAATAAATTGAAAAAAAAATTCCCGCCAAAATTGAAAAAAAAATTTTGAAAAAAAAATTCTGGAAAAAAATTTGAAAAAAAAAATTGTTACTAGTGGCGCACCTGTAGCAATATCAGTGGCGCACCTGTAGCAATTCTGAAATAAAATTTGAAAAAAAAAATTGATAATTTTTTTTTAAAAAAATATCAGTGGCGCACCCTTATACTTAGTAGTGGCGCACCAGGTGGTGCGCCACTGATATCTGGATTAGTAATGGCGCACCTCTGGTGCGCCACTAATACCCATTACTAGTGGCGTGGTAATAGTGGCGCACCAGAGGTGCGCCACTAATACCCAAAAGTGGTGCGCCACTAATAAGCTTTTTTCTAGTAGTGTAATAGTCAACGAAAGAGGCCAAAATCGGCCAAAACTGCGAGTGCTGATAACCGACACGTAAGCGCACCATGGGGTTTAGCAACTATGTAAATCGCTTCAGGACTCTAAAACGGTGAGTAATAGTCCATGAAACGGGGCAGAATCGGCCAAAACTTCGAGTGTTGATGACAGACATATATATGCACCCCTGGGTTCGTAAATCTTGGAAATCACTCCTGGACCCCAAAACAGTGAGTAAGAGTCCACGAAACGGGTCAGAATCGACAAAAACCACTAGTGTTGATGAACGACACGTAAACGCACCCCTGGGTTCGTAAATCCTGGAAATCACTCCGGGACCCCAATAAAGTGAGTAATAGTCCACAAAACATGCCAGAATCGGCCAAAACCGCGACTGTTGATGACCGACACGTAAACTTACCCCGTGGTTCGTCAATCTTGGAAAATCACTCCGGGACCCCAAAACAGTGAGTAATAGTCAACGAAAGAGGCCAAAATCAGCCAAAACTGCGAGTGCTGATAACCGACACGTAAGCGCACCATGGGGTTTAGCAACTATGGAAATCGCTCCAGGACTCTAAAACGGTGACCAATAGTCCACGAAACGGGGCAAAATCGGCAAAAACTTCGCGTGTTGATGACGGACACATATATGCACCCCTGGGTTCGTAAATCCTGGAAATCACTCCGGGACCCCAAAACAGTGAGTAAGAGTCCACCAAACGGGTCAGAATGGACAAAAACCACTAGTGTTGATGAACGACATGTAAACGCACCCCTGGGTTCGTAAATCGTGGAAATCACTTAGGGCCCCAAAACAGTGAGTAATAGTCCACAAAACATGCCAAAATCGGCCAAAACCGCGAGTGTTTATGACCGACACGTAAACGCACGCCGTGGTTCGTCAATCTTGAAAATCACCCACGGACCCCAAAACAGAGAGTAATAGTCCACGAAAGAGGCCAAAATCGGCCAAAACTGCGAGTGCTGATAACCGACACGTAAGCGCACCATGGGGTTTAGCAACTATGGAAATCGCTTCAGGAATCTAAAACGGTGAGTAATAGTCCATGAAACGGGGCAGAATCGGCCAAAACTTCGAGTGTTGATGACAGACATATATATGCACCCCTGGGTTCGTAAATCTTGGAAATCACTCCTGGACCCCAAAACAGTGAGTAAGAGTCCACGAAACGGGTCAGAATCGACAAAAACCACTAGTGTTGATGAACGACACGTAAACGCACCCCTGGGTTCGTAAATCGTGGAAATCACTCCGGGGCCCCAATAAAGTGAGTAATAGTCCACAAAACATGCCAGAATCGGCCAAAACCGCGACTGTTGATGACCGACACGTAAACTTACCCCGTGGTTCGTCAATCTTGGAAAATCACTCCGGGACCCCAAAATAGTGAGTAATAGTCAACGAAAGAGGCCAAAATCAGCCAAAACTGCGAGTGCTGATAACCGACACGTAAGCGCACCATGGGGTTTAGCAACTATGGAAATCGCTTCAGGACTCTAAAACGGTGACCAATAGTCCACGAAACGGGGCAAAATCGGCAAAAACTTCGAGTGTTGATGACGGACACATATATGCACCCCTGGGTTCGTAAATCCTGGAAATCACTCCGGGACCCCAAAACAGTGAGTAAGAGTCCACCAAACGGGTCAGAATGGACAAAAACCACTAGTGTTGATGAACGACACGTAAACGCACCCCTGGGTTCGTAAATCGTGGAAATCACTTAGGGCCCCAAAACAGTGAGTAATAGTCCACAAAACATGCCAAAATCGGCCAAAACCGCGAGTGTTTATGACCGACACGTAAACGCACGCCGTGGTTCGTCAATCTTGAAAATCACCCACGGACCCCAAAACAGAGAGTAATAGTCCACGAAAGAGGCCAAAATCGGCCAAAACTGCGAGTGCTGATAACCGACACGTAAGCGCACCATGGGGTTTAGCAACTATGGAAATCGCTTCAGGACTCTAAAACGGTGAGTAATAGTCCATGAAACGGGGCAGAATCGGCCAAAACTTCGAGTGTTGATGACAGACATATATATGCACCCCTGGGTTCGTAAATCTTGGAAATCACTCCTGGACCCCAAAACAGTGAGTAAGAGTCCACGAAACGGGTCAGAATCGACAAAAACCACTAGTGTTGATGAACGACACGTAAACGCACCCCTGGGTTCGTAAATCCTGGAAATCACTCCGGGACCCCAATAAAGTTAGTAATAGTCCACAAAACATGCCAGAATCGGCCAAAACCGCGACTGTTGATGACCGACACGTAAACTTACCCCGTGGTTCGTCAATCTTGGAAAATCACTCCGGGACCCCAAAACAGTGAGTAATAGTCAACGAAAGAGGCCAAAATCAGCCAAAACTGCGAGTGCTGATAACCGACACGTAAGCGCACCATGGGGTTTAGCAACTATGGAAATCGCTTCAGGACTCTAAAACGGTGACCAATAGTCCACGAAACGGGGCAAAATCGGCAAAAACTTCGAGTGTTGATGACGGACACATATATGCACCCCTGGGTTCGTAAATTCTGGAAATCACTCCGGGACCCCAAAACAGTGAGTAAGAGTCCACGAAACGGGACAGAATCGACAAAAACCACTAGTGTTGATGAACGACACGTAAACGCACCCCTGGGTTCGTAAATCGTGGAAATCACTTAGGGGCCCCAAAACAGTGAGTAATAGTCCACAAAACATGCCAAAATCGGCCAAAACCGCGAGTGTTGATGACCGACACGTAAACGCACGCCGTGGTTCGTCAATCCTGAAAATCACCCAAGGACCCCAAAACAGAGAGTAATAGTCCACGAAAGAGGTCAAAATTGGCCAAAACTACGAGTGCTGATAACCGACACGTATGCGCACCTTGGGGTTTAGCAACTATGGAAATCGCTTCAGGACCATAAAACGGTGAGTAATAGTCCATGAAACGGGGCAGAATCGGCCAAAACTTCGAGTGTTGATGACAGACACATATATGCACCCCTGGGTTCGTAAATCTTGGAAATCACTCCAGGACCCCAAAACAGTGAGTAAGAGTCCACGAAACGGGTCAGAATCGACAAAAACCACTAGTGTTGATGAACGACACGTAAACGCACCCCTGGGTTCGTAAATCCTGGAAATCACTCCGGGACCCCAATAAAGTGAGTAATAGTCCACAAAACATGCCAGAATCGGCCAAAACCGCGACTGTTGATGACCGACACGTAAACTTACCCCGTGGTTCGTCAATCTTGGAAAATCACTCCGGGACCCCAAAACAGTGAGTAATAGTCAACGAAAGAGGCCAAAATCGGCCAAAACTGCGAGTGCTGATAACCGACACGTAAGCGCACCATGGGGTTTAGCAACTATCGAAATCTCTTCAGGACCCTAAAACGGTGAGTAATAGTCCATGAAACGGGGCAGAATCGGCCAAAACTTCGAGTGTTGATGACCGACACATATATGCACCCTTGGGTTCGTAAATCTTGGAAATCACTCCTGGACCCCAAAACAGTGAGTAAGAGTCCACGAAACGGGTCAGATTCGACAAAAACCACTAGTGTTGATGAACGACACGTAAACGCACCCCTGGGTTCGTAAATCCTGGAAATCACTCCGGGACCCCAATAAAGTGAGTAATAGTCCACAAAACATGCCAGAATCGGCCAAAACCGCGACTGTTGATGACCGACACGTAAACTTACCCCGTGGTTCGTCAATCTTGGAAAATCACTCCGGGACCCCAAAACAGTGAGTAACACTACTAGAAGAAAGGCTATAGGTAATATCACTATTAGTGGCGCACCACAAACAGGTGCTCCACTAATAGTGACATTACTAGTGGCGCACCAGGTGTGGGGTGCGCCACTACTATGTTTTTGAACAGTAACCAGCCATGCCCAGCCTTACCAGTGCCGCACCAGGGCAAGGTGCGCCACTACTATTTTTGATAGTAGTGGCGCACCTTGCCCTGGTGCGCCACTGGTAAGGCTGGGCATGGTGGTCCAAAAAAAAACATAGCAGTGGCGCACCCCTTCACTGGTGCGCCACTAGTATTCCTGGCTACTAGTGGCGCACCAGTGAAGGGGTGCGCCACTGGTAACCTGGGACTCATTTTCACCAAATGCACCCCCCCCCCCCGTGGACCGCCTTTTCAGTTAAAAAAATAAATAAAAGAAAATGATAGAAATGTCAAAAAAATAAAAAAAAAGATTCCAATGTGATTTGTGGTCTAGTTGTTAGCAAAATTTACAAACATGAATTTCGACTTTTTTTGCAAAATCTCTCGAGAATTTGTAAAATGGGCATAACTTTTGCATACGAACTCCGATGAAAAAGTTTTTTATATGAAAAAGCATCTACTCGAAAAGTTACATCCGAATTTAACCAGGGGGAACCCCGTTAAACATTTTCTAAATCCCCAAAAACCTAACAGAAAAAAAGTTACGGGGCTTTTAAGATCTACAGGCAAAAAAATTCAAAAAAATTCAAAAATAGTAATGGCGCACCGTGGGTGTGGTGCGCCACTAATATAGTTTTTTTTTTGAAAAACTATTTTTTTTGGAATAAATATTTTTCAAAAAAATTCAAAAAAATTCAAAAATAGTAGTGGCGCACCGTGGGTGTGGTGCGCCACTAATATAGTTTTTTTTTTTTAAAAACTATTTTTTTGGAATAAATAATTTTCAAAAAAATTCAAAAATAGTAGTGGCGCACCGTGGGTGTGGTGCGCCACTAATATATTTTTTTTTGGAAAAAAATGGTTTTTTTTGAAAAAATGTTTTTTTTTGAAAAAATGTTTTTTTGAAAAAAATAGTTTTTTTGAAAAATATGATATGTAAAATGACCGGGAAGTATGAAATATTTTTTCAAAATTTTATCACACTCATGAACATGAACAAACTCCCAGACATTAACAAGGTTTAATAGGATTGATATGATAGATATATCAACAAGTGCCTGCTAAGTGAGCTGGTGCTGGGGTTGGATAGAACTCAGAAGTTAAGCGTGCTTGGGCTGGAGTAGTGTAGGATGGGTGACCTTCTGGGAAGTTTGACCACGGAGTGCGATTTGACCCGAGATTAAGCCATAGTGACCCGAGATTAAGGAAAATTGAAAAAATAATTTGAAAAAAAATTCCCGCCAAAATTGAAAAAAAAATTTGAAAAAAAAAATTCTGGAAAAAAATTTGAAAAAAAAAATTGTTACTAGTGGCGCACCTGTAGCAATATCAGTGGCGCACCTGTAGCAATTCTGAAATAAAATTTGAAAAAAAAAATTGATAATTTTTTTTTTAAATATCAGTGGCGCACCCTTATACTTAGTAGTGGCGCACCTGGTGGTGCGCCACTGATATCTGGATTAGTAATGGCGCACCTCTGGTGCGCCACTAATACCCATTACTAGTGGCGTGGTAATAGTGGCGCACCAGAGGTGCGCCACTAATACCCAAAAGTGGTGCGCCACTAATAAGCTTTTTTCTAGTAGTGTAATAGTCAACGAAAGAGGCCAAAATCGGCCAAAACTGCGAGTGCTGATAACCGACACGTAAGCGCACCATGGGGTTTAGCAACTATGGAAATCGCTTCAGGACTCTAAAACGGTGAGTAATAGTCCATGAAACGGGGCAGAATCGGCCAAAACTTCGAGTGTTGATGACAGACATATATATGCACCCCTGGGTTCGTAAATCTTGGAAATCACTCCTGGACCCCAAAACAGTGAGTAAGAGTCCACGAAACGGGTCAGAATCGACAAAAACCACTAGTGTTGATGAACGACACGTAAACGCACCCCTGGGTTCGTAAATCCTGGAAATCACTCCGGGACCCCAATAAAGTGAGTAATAGTCCACAAAACATGCCAGAATCGGCCAAAACCGCGACTGTTGATGACCGACACGTAAACTTACCCCGTGGTTCGTCAATCTTGGAAAATCACTCCGGGACCCCAAAACAATGAGTAATAGTCAACGAAAGAGGCCAAAATCAGCCAAAACTGCGAGTGCTGATAACCGACACGTAAGCGCACCATGGGGTTTAGCAACTATGGAAATCGCTTCAGGAGTCTAAAACGGTGACCAATAGTCCACGAAACGGGGCAAAATCGGCAAAAACTTCGAGTGTTGATGACGGACACATATATGCACCCCTGGGTTCGTAAATCCTGGAAATCACTCCGGGACCCCAAAACAGTGAGTAAGAGTCCACCAAACGGGTCAGAATGGACAAAAACCACTAGTGTTGATGAACGACACGTAAACGCACCCCTGGGTTCGTAAATCGTGGAAATCACTTAGGGCCCCAAAACAGTGAGTAATAGTCCACAAAACATGCCAAAATCGGCCAAAACCGCGAGTGTTTATGACCGACACGTAAACGCACGCCGTGGTTCGTCAATCTTGAAAATCACCCACGGACCCCAAAACAGAGAGTAATAGTCCACGAAAGAGGCCAAAATCGGCCAAAACTACGAGTGCTGATAACCGACACGTAAGCGCACCATGGGGTTTAGCAACTATGGAAATCGCTTCAGGACTCTAAAACGGTGAGTAATAGTCCATGAAACGGGGCAGAATCGGCCAAAACTTCGAGTGTTGATGACAGACATATATATGCACCCCTGGGTTCGTAAATCTTGGAAATCACTCCTGGACCCCAAAACAGTGAGTAAGAGTCCACGAAACGGGTCAGAATCGACAAAAACCACTAGTGTTGATGAACGACACGTAAACGCACCCCTGGGTTCGTAAATCCTGGAAATCACTCCGGGACCCCAATAAAGTGAGTAATAGTCCACAAAACATGCCAGAATCGGCCAAAACCGCGACTGTTGATGACCGACACGTAAACTTACCCCGTGGTTCGTCAATCTTGGAAAATCACTCCGGGACCCCAAAACAGTGAGTAATAGTCAACGAAAGAGGCCAAAATCAGCCAAAACTGCGAGTGCTGATAACCGACACGTAAGCGCACCATGGGGTTTAGCAACTATGGAAATCGCTTCAGGACTCTAAAACGGTGACCAATAGTCCACGAAACGGGGAAAAATCGGCAAAAACTTCGAGTGTTGATGACGGACACATATATGCACCCCTGGGTTCGTAAATCCTGGAAATCACTCCGGGACCCCAAAACAGTAAGTAAGAGTCCACCAAATGGGTCAGAATGGACAAAAACCACTAGTGTTGATGAACGACACGTAAACGCACCCCTGGGTTCGTAAATCGTGGAAATCACTTAGGGCCCCAAAACAGTGAGTAATAGTCCACAAAACATGCCAAAATCGGCCAAAACCGCGAGTGTTTATGACCGACACGTAAACGCACGCCGTGGTTCGTCAATCTTGAAAATCACCCACGGACCCCAAAACAGAGAGTAATAGTCCACGAAAGAGGCCAAAATCGGCCAAAACTGCGAGTGCTGATAACCGACACGTAAGCGCACCATGGGGTTTAGCAACTATGGAAATCGCTTCAGGACTCTAAAACGGTGAGTAATAGTCCATGAAACGGGGCAGAATCGGCCAAAACTTCGAGTGTTGATGACAGACATATATATGCACCCCTGGGTTCGTAAATCTTGGAAATCACTCATGGACCCCAAAACAGTGAGTAAGAGTCCACGAAACCGGTCAGAATCGACAAAAACCACTAGTGTTGATGAACGACACGTAAAAGCACCCCTGGGTTCGTAAATCCTGGAAATCACTCCGGGACCCCAATAAAGTGAGTAATAGTCCACAAAACATGCCAGAATCGGCCAAAACCGCGACTGTTGATGACCGACACGTAAACTTACCCCGTGGTTCGTCAATCTTGGAAAATCACTCCGGGACCCCAAAACAGTGAGTAATAGTCAACGAAAGAGGCCAAAATCAGCCAAAACTGCGAGTGCTGATAACCGACACGTAAGCGCACCATGGGCTTTAGCAACTATGGAAATCGCTTCAGGACTCTAAAACGGTGACCAATAGTCCACGAAACGGGGCAAAATCGGCAAAAACTTCGAGTGTTGATGACGGACACATATATGCACCCCTGGGTTCGTAAATCCTGGAAATCACTCCGGGACCCCAAAACAGTGAGTAAGAGTCCACCAAACGGGTCAGAATGGACAAAAACCACTAGTGTTGATGAACGACACGTAAACGCACCCCTGGGTTCGTAAATCGTGGAAATCACTTAGGGCCCCAAAACAGAGAGTAATAGTCAACAAAACATGCCAAAATCGGCCAAAACCGCGAGTGTTTATGACCGACACGTAAACGCACGCCGTGGTTCGTCAATCTTGAAAATCACCCACGGACCCCAAAACAGAGAGTAATAGTCCACGAAAGAGGCCAAAATCGGCCAAAACTGCGAGTGCTGATAACCGACACGTAAGCGCACCATGGGGTTTAGCAACTATGGAAATCGCTTCAGGACTCTAAAACGGTGAGTAATAGTCCATGAAACGGGGCAGAATCGGCCAAAACTTCGAGTGTTGATGACAGACATATATATGCACCCCTGGGTTCGTAAATCTTGGAAATCACTCCTGGACCCCAAAACAGTGAGTAAGAGTCCACAAAACGGGTCAGAATCGACAAAAACCACTAGTGTTGATGAACGACACGTAAACGCACCCCTGGGTTCGTAAATCCTGGAAATCACTCCGGGACCCCAATAAAGTGAGTAATAGTCCACAAAACATGCCAGAATCGGCCAAAACCGCGACTGTTGATGACCGACACGTAAACTTACCCCGTGGTTCGTCAATCTTGGAAAATCACTCCGGGACCCCAAAACAGTGAGTAATAGTCAACGAAAGAGGCCAAAATCAGCCAAAACTGCGAGTGCTGATAACCGACACGTAAGCGCACCATGGGGTTTAGCAACTATGGAAATCGCTTCAGGACTCTAAAACGGTGACCAATAGTCCACGAAACGGGGCAAAATCGGCAAAAACTTCGAGTGTTGATGACGGACACATATATGCACCCCTGGGTTCGTAAATCCTGGAAATCACTCCGGGACCCCAAAACAGTGAGTAAGAGTCCACCAAACGGGTCAGAATGGACAAAAACCACTAGTGTTAATGAACGACACGTAAACGCACCCCTGGGTTCGTAAATCGTGGAAATCACTTAGGGCCCAAAAACAGTGAGTAATAGTCCACAAAACATGCCAAAATCGGCCAAAACCGCGAGTGTTTATGACCGACACGTAAACGCACGCCGTGGTTCGTCAATCTTGAAAATCACCCACGGACCCCAAAACAGAGAGTAATAGTCCACGAAAGAGGCCAAAATGGGCCAAAACTGCGAGTGCAGATAACCGACACGTAAGCGCACCATGGGGTTTAGCAACTATGGAAATCGCTTCAGGACTCTAAAACGGTGAGTAATAGTCCATGAAACGGGGCAGAATCGGCCAAAACTTCTAGTGTTGATGACAGACATATATATGCACCCCTGGGTTCGTAAATCTTGGAAATCACTCCTGGACCCCAAAACAGTGAGTAAGAGTCCACGAAACGGGTCAGAATCGACAAAAACCACTAGTGTTGATGAACGACACGTAAACGCACCCCTGGGTTCGTAAATCCTGGAAATCACTCCGGGACCCCAATAAAGTGAGTAATAGTCCACAAAACATGCCAGAATCGGCCAAAACCGCGACTGTTGATGACCGACACGTAAACTTACCCCGTGGTTCGTCAATCTTGGAAAATCACTCCGGGGCCCCAAAACAGTGAGTAATAGTCAACGAAAGAGGCCAAAATCAGCCAAAACTGCGAGTGCTGATAACCGACACGTAAGCGCACCATGGGGTTTAGCAACTATGGAAATCGCTTCAGGACTCTAAAACGGTGACCAATAGTCCACGAAACGGGGCAAAATCGGCAAAAACTTCGAGTGTTGATGACGGACACATATATGCACCCCTGGGTTCGTAAATCCTGGAAATCACTCCGGGACCCCAAAACAGTGAGTAAGAGTCCACCAAACGGGTCAGAATGGACAAAAACCACTAGTGTTGATGAACGACACGTAAACGCACCCCTGGGTTCGTAAATCGTGGAAATCACTTAGGGCCCCAAAACAGTGAGTAATAGTCCACAAAACATGCCAAAATCGGCCAAAACCGCGAGTGTTTATGACCGACACGTAAACGCACGCCGTGGTTCGTCAATCTTGAAAATCACCCACGGACCCCAAAACAGAGAGTAATAGTCCACGAAAGAGGCCAAAATCGGCCAAAACTGCGAGTGCTGATAACCGACACGTAAGCGCACCATGGGGTTTAGCAACTATGGAAATCGCTTCAGGACTCTAAAATGGTGAGTAATAGTCCATGAAACGGGGCAGAATCGGCCAAAACTTCGAGTGTTGATGACAGACATATATATGCACCCCTGGGTTCGTAAATCTTGGAAATCACTCCTGGACCCCAAAACAGTGAGTAAGAGTCCACGAAACCGGTCAGAATCGACAAAAACCACTAGTGTTGATGAACGACACGTAAAAGCACCCCTGGGTTCGTAAATCCTGGAAATCACTCCGGGACCCCAATAAAGTGAGTAATAGTCCACAAAACATGCCAGAATCGGCCAAAACCGCGACTGTTGATGACCGACACGTAAACTTACCCCGTGGTTCGTCAATCTTGGAAAATCACTCCGGGACCCCAAAACAGTGAGTAATAGTCAACGAAAGAGGCCAAAATCAGCCAAAACTGCGAGTGCTGATAACCGACACGTAAGCGCACCATGGGGTTTAGCAACTATGGAAATCGCTTCAGGACTCTAAAACGGTGACCAATAGTCCACGAAACGGGGCAAAATCGGCAAAAACTTCGAGTGTTGATGACGGACACATATATGCACCCCTGGGTTCGTAAATCCTGGAAATCACTCCGGGACCCCAAAACAGTGAGTAAGAGTCCACCAAACGGGTCAGAATGGACAAAAACCACTAGTGTTGATGAACGACACGTAAACGCACCCCTGGGTTCGTAAATCGTGGAAATCACTTAGGGCCCCAAAACAGTGAGTAATAGTCCACAAAACATGCCAAAATCGGCCAAAACCGCGAGTGTTTATGACCGACACGTAAACGCACGCCGTGGTTCGTCAATCTTGAAAATCACCCACGGACCCCAAAACAGAGAGTAATAGTCCACGAAAGAGGCCAAAATCGGCCAAAACTGCGAGTGCTGATAACCGACACGTAAGCGCACCATGGGGTTTAGCAACTATGGAAATCGATTCAGGACTCTAAAACGGTGAGTAATAGTCCATGAAACGGGGCAGAATCGGCCAAAACTTCGAGTGTTGATGACAGACATATATATGCACCCCTGGGTTCGTAAATCTTGGAAATCACTCCTGGACCCCAAAACAGTGAGTAAGAGTCCACGAAACCGGTCAGAATCGACAAAAACCACTAGTGTTGATGAACGACACGTAAAAGCACCCCTGGGTTCGTAAATCCTGGAAATCACTCCGGGACCCCAATAAAGTGAGTAATAGTCCACAAAACATGCCAGAATCGGCCAAAACCGCGACTGTTGATGACCGACACGTAAACTTACCCCGTGGTTCGTCAATCTTGGAAAATCACTTCGGGACCCCAAAACAGTGAGTAATAGTCAACGAAAGAGGCCAAAATCAGCCAAAACTGCGAGTGCTGATAACCGACACGTAAGCGCACCATGGGGTTTAGCAACTATGGAAATCGCTTCAGGACTCTAAAACGGTGACCAATAGTCCACGAAACGGGGCAAAATCGGCAAAAACTTCGAGTGTTGATGACGGACACATATATGCACCCCTGGGTTCGTAAATCCTGGAAATCACTCCGGGACCCCAAAACAGTGAGTAAGAGTCCACCAAACGGGTCAGAATGGACAAAAACCACTAGTGTTGATGAACGACACGTAAACGCACCCCTGGGTTCGTAAATCGTCGAAATCACTTAGGGCCCCAAAACAGTGAGTAATAGTCCACAAAACATGCCAAAATCGGCCAAAACCGCGAGTGTTTATGACCGACACGTAAACGCACGCCGTGGTTCGTCAATCTTGAAAATCACCCACCGACCCCAAAACAGAGAGTAATAGTCCACGAAAGAGGCCAAAATCGGCCAAAACTGCGAGTGCTGATAACCGACACGTAAGCGCACCATGGGGTTTAGCAACTATGGAAATCGCTTCAGGACTCTAAAACGGTGAGTAATAGTCCATGAAACGGGGCAGAATCGGCCAAAACTTCGAGTGTTGATGACAGACATATATATGCACCCCTGGGTTCGTAAATCTTGGAAATCACTCCTGGACCCCAAAACAGTGAGTAAGAGTCCACGAAACCGGTCAGAATCGACAAAAACCACTAGTGTTGATGAACGACACGTAAAAGCACCCCTGGGTTCGTAAATCCTGGAAATCACTCCGGGACCCCAATAAAGTGAGTAATAGTCCACAAAACATGCCAGAATCGGCCAAAACCGCGACTGTTGATGACCGACACGTAAACTTACCCCGTGGTTCGTCAATCTTGGAAAATCACTCCGGGACCCCAAAACAGTGAGTAATAGTCAACGAAAGAGGCCAAAATCAGCCAAAACTGCGAGTGCTGATAACCGACACGTAAGCGCACCATGGGGTTTACCAACTATGGAAATCGCTTCAGGACTCTAAAACGGTGACCAATAGTCCACGAAACGGGGCAAAATCGGCAAAAACTTCGAGTGTTGATGACGGACACATATATGCACCCCTGGGTTCGTAAATCCTGGAAATCACTCCGGGACCCCAAAACAGTGAGTAAGAGTCCACGAAACGGGACAGAATCGACAAAAACCACTAGTGTTGATGAACGACACGTAAACGCACCCCTGGCTTCGTAAATCGTGGAAATCACTTAGAGGCCCCAAAACAGTGAGTAATAGTCCACAAAACATGCCAAAATCGGCCAAAACCGCGAGTGTTGATGACCGACACGTAAACGCACGCCGTGGTTCGTCAATCCTGAAAATCACCCAAGGACCCCAAAACAGAGAGTAATAGTCCACGAAAGAGGTCAAAATTGGCCAAAACTACGAGTGCTGATAACCGACACGTAAGCGCACCTTGGGGTTTACCAACTATGGAAATCGCTTCAGGACCCTAAAACGGTGAGTAATAGTCCATGAAACGGGGCAGAATCGGCCAAAACTTCGAGTGTTGATGACAGACATATATATGCACCCCTGGGTTCGTAAATCTTGGAAATCACTCCTGGACCCCAAAACAGTGAGTAAGAGTCCACGAAACGGGTCAGAATCGACAAAAACCACTAGTGTTGATGAACGACACGTAAACGCACCCCTGGGTTCGTAAATCCTGGAAATCACTCCGGGACCCCAAAACAGTGAGTAATAGTCCACAAAACATGCCAGAATCGGCCAAAACCGCGACTGTTGATGACCGACACGTAAACTTACCCCGTGGTTCGTCAATCTTGGAAAATCACTCCGGGACCCCAAAACAGTGAGTAATAGTCAACGAAAGAGGCCAAAATCGGCCAAAACTGCGAGTGCTGATAACCGACACGTAAGCGCACCATGGGGTTTAGCAACTATGGAAATCGCTTCAGGACTCTAAAACGGTGACCAATAGTCCACGAAACGGGGCAAAATCGGCAAAAACTTCGAGTGTTGATGACGGACACATATATGCACCCCTGGGTTCGTAAATCCTGGAAATCACTCCGGGACCCCAAAACAGTGAGTAAGAGTCCACCAAACGGGTCAGAATGGACAAAAACCACTAGTGTTGATGAACGACACGTAAACGCACCCCTGGGTTCGTAAATCGTGGAAATCACTTAGGGCCCCAAAACAGTGAGTAATAGTCCACAAAACATGCCAAAATCGGCCAAAACCGCGAGTGTTTATGACCGACACGTAAACGCACGCCGTGGTTCGTCAATCTTGAAAATCACCCACGGACCCCAAAACAGAGAGTAATAGTCCACGAAAGAGGCCAAAATCGGCCAAAACTGCGAGTGCTGATAACCGACACGTAAGCGCACCATGGGGTTTACCAACTATGGAAATCGCTTCAGGACTCTAAAACGGTGAGTAATAGTCCATGAAACGGGGCAGAATCGGCCAAAACTTCGAGTGTTGATGACAGACATATATATGCACCCCTGGGTTCGTAAATCTTGGAAATCACTCCTGGACCCCAAAACAGTGAGTAAGAGTCCACGAAACGGGTCAGAATCGACAAAAACCACTAGTGTTGATGAACGACACGTAAACGCACCCCTGGGTTCGTAAATCCTGGAAATCACTCCGGGACCCCAATAAAGTGAGTAATAGTCCACAAAACATGCCAGAATCGGCCAAAACCGCGACTGTTGATGACCGACACGTAAACTTACCCCGTGGTTCGTCGATCTTGGAAAATCACTCCGGGACCCCAAAACAGTGAGTAATAGTCAACGAAAGAGGCCAAAATCAGCCAAAACTGCGAGTGCTGATAACCGACACGTAAGCGCACCATGGGGTTTAGCAACTATGGAAATCGCTTCAGGACTCTAAAACGGTGACCAATAGTCCACGAAACGGGGCAAAATCGGCAAAAACTTCGAGTGTTGATGACGGACACATATATGCACCCCTGGGTTCGTAAATCCTGGAAATCACTCCGGGACCCCAAAACAGTGAGTAAGAGTCCACCAAACGGGTCAGAATGGACAAAAACCACTAGTGTTGATGAACGACACGTAAACGCACCCCTGGGTTCGTAAATCGTGTAAATCACTTAGGGCCCCAAAACAGTGAGTAATAGTCCACAAAACATGCCAAAATCGGCCAAAACCGCGAGTGTTTATGACCGACACGTAAACGCACGCCGTGGTTCGTCAATCTTGAAAATCACCCACGGACCCCAAAACAGAGAGTAATAGTCCACGAAAGAGGCCAAAATCGGCCAAAACTGCGAGTGCTGATAACCGACACGTAAGCGCACCATGGGGTTTAGCAACTATGGAAATCGCTTCGGGACTCTAAAACGGTGAGTAATAGTCCATGAAACGGGGCAGAATCGGCCAAAACTTCGAGTGTTGATGACAGACATATATATGCACCCCTGGGTTCGTAAATCTTGGAAATCACTCCTGGACCCCAAAACAGTGAGTAAGAGTCCACGAAACGGGTCAGAATCGACAAAAACCACTAGTGTTGATGAACGACACGTAAACGCACCCCTGGGTTCGTAAATCCTGGAAATCACTCCGGGACCCCAATAAAGTGAGTAATAGTCCACAAAACATGCCAGAATCGGCCAAAACCGCGACTGTTGATGACCGACACGTAAACTTACCCCGTGGTTCGTCAATCTTGGAAAATCACTCCGGGACCCCAAAACAGTGAGTAATAGTCAACGAAAGAGGCCAAAATCGGCCAAAACTGCGAGTGCTGATAACCGACACGTAAGCGCACCATGGGGTTTAGCAACTATGGAAATCGCTTCAGGACTCTAAAACGGTGACCATTAGTCCACGAAACGGGGCAAAATCGGCAAAAACTTCGAGTGTTGATGACGGACACATATATGCACCCCTGGGTTCGTAAATCCTGGAAATCACTCCGGGACCCCAAAACAGTGAGTAAGAGTCCACCAAACGGGTCAGAATGGACAAAAACCACTAGTGTTGATGAACGACACGTAAACGCACCCCTGGGTTCGTAAATCGTGGAAATCACTTAGGGCCCCAAAACAGTGAGTAATAGTCCACAAAACATGCCAAAATCGGCCAAAACCGCGAGTGTTTATGACCGACACGTAAACGCACGCCGTGGTTCGTCAATCTTGAAAATCACCCACGGACCCCAAAACAGAGAGTAATAGTCCACGAAAGAGGCCAAAATCGGCCAAAACTACGAGTGCTGATAACCGACACGTAAGCGCACCATGGGGTTTAGCAACTATGGAAATCGCTTCAGGACTCTAAAACGGTGAGTAATAGTCCATGAAACGGGGCAGAATCGGCCAAAACTTCGAGTGTTGATGACAGACATATATATGCACCCCTGGGTTCGTAAATCTTGGAAATCACTCCTGGACCCCAAAACAGTGAGTAAGAGTCCACGAAACGGGTCAGAATCGACAAAAACCACTAGTGTTGATGAACGACACGTAAACGCACCCCTGGGTTCGTAAATCCTGGAAATCACTCCGGGACCCCAATAAAGTGAGTAATAGTCCACAAAACATGCCAGAATCGGCCAAAACCGCGACTGTTGATGACCGACACGTAAACTTACCCCGTGGTTCGTCAATCTTGGAAAATCACTCCGGGACCCCAAAACAGTGAGTAATAGTCAACGAAAGAGGCCAAAATCGGCCAAAACTGCGAGTGCTGATAACCGACACGTAAGCGCACCATGGGGTTTAGCAACTATGGAAATCTCTTCAGGACCCTAAAACGGTGAGTAATAGTCCATGAAACGGGGCAGAATCGGCCAAAACTTCGAGTGTTGATGACAGACACATATATGCACCCTTGGGTTCGTAAATCTTGGAAATCACTCCTGGACCCCAAAACAGTGAGTAAGAGTCCACGAAACGGGTCAGATTCGACAAAAACCACTAGTGTTGATGAACGACACGTAAACGCACCCCTGGGTTCGTAAATCCTGGAAATCACTCCGGGACCCCAATAAAGTGAGTAATAGTCCACAAAACATGCCAGAATCGGCCAAAACCGCGACTGTTGATGACCGACACGTAAACTTACCCCGTGGTTCGTCAATCTTGGAAAATCACTCCGGGACCCCAAAACAGTGAGTAATAGTCAACGAAAGAGGCCAAAATCGGCCAAAACTGCGAGTGCTGATAACCGACACGTAAGCGCACCATGGGGTTTACCAACTATGGAAATCGCTTCAGGACTCTAAAACGGTGACCAATAGTCCACGAAACAGGGCAAAATCGGCAAAAACTTCGAGTGTTGATGACGGACACATATATGCACCCCTGGGTTCGTAAATCCTGGAAATCACTCCGGGACCCCAAAACAGTGAGTAAGAGTCCACGAAACGGGTCAGAATGGACAAAAACCACTAGTGTTGATGAACGACACGTAAACGCACCCCTGGGTTCGTAAATCCTGGAAATCACTCCGGGACCCCAAAACAGTGAGTAATAGTCCACAAAACATGCCAGAATCGGCCAAAACCGCGACTGTTGATGACCGACACGTAAACTTACCCCGTGGTTCGTCAATCTTGGAAAATCACTCCGGGACCCCAAAACAGTGAGTAATAGTCAACGAAAGAGGCCAAAATCAGCCAAAACTGCGAGTGCTGATAACCGACACGTAAGCGCACCATGGGGTTTACCAACTATGGAAATCGCTTCAGGACTCTAAAACGGTGACCAATAGTCCACGAAACGGGGCAAAATCGGCAAAAACTTCGAGTGTTGATGACGGACACATATATGCACCCCTGGGTTCGTAAATCCTGGAAATCACTCCGGGACCCCAAAACAGTGAGTTAGAGTCCACGAAACGGGTCAGAATGGACAAAAACCACTAGTGTTGATGAACGACACGTAAACGCACCCCTGGGTTCGTAAATCGTGGAAATCACTTAGGGGCCCCAAAACAGTGAGTAATAGTCCACAAAACATGCCAAAATCGGCCAAAACCGCGAGTGTTTATGACCGACACGTAAACGCACGCCGTGGTTCGTCAATCTTGAAAATCACCCACGGACCCCAAAACAGAGAGTAATAGTCCACGAAAGAGGCCAAAATCGGCCAAAACTACGAGTGCTGATAACCGATACGTAAGCGCACCTTGGGGTTTAGCAACTATGGAAATCGCTTCAGGACCCTAAAACGGTGAGTAATAGTCCATGAAACGGGGCAGAATCGGCCAAAACTTCAAGTGTTGATGACAGACACATATATGCACCCCTGGGTTCGTAAATCTTGGAAATCAATCCTGGACCCCAAAACAGTGAGTAAGAGTCCACGAAACGGGTCAGAATCGACAAAAACCACTAGTGTTGATGAACGACACGTAAACGCACCCCTGGGTTCGTAAATCCTGGAAATCACTCCGGGACCCCAATAAAGTGAGTAATAGTCCACAAAACATGCCAGAATCGGCCAAAACCGCGACTGTTGATGACCGACATGTAAACTTACCCCGTGGTTCGTCAATCTTGGAAAATCACTCCGGGACCCCAAAACAGTGAGTAATAGTCAACGAAAGAGGCCAAAATCGGCCAAAACTGCGAGTGCTGATAACCGACACGTAAGCGCACCATGGGGTTTACCAACTATGGAAATCGCTTCAGGACCCTAATACGGTGAGTAATAGTCCATGAAACGGGGCAGAATCGGCCAAAACTTCGAGTGTTGATGACAGACACATATATGCACCCCTGGGTTCGTAAATCTTGGAAATCACTCCTGGACCCCAAAACAGTGAGTAAGAGTCCACGAAACGGGTCAGAATCGACAAAAACCACTAGTGTTGATGAACGACACGTTAACGCACCCCTGGGTTCGTAAATCCTGGAAATCACTCCGGGACCCCAATAAAGTGAGTAATAGTCCAAAAAACATGCCAGAATCGGCCAAAACCGCGACTGTTGATGACCGACACGTAAACTTACCCCGTGGTTCGTCAATCTTGGAAAATCACTCCGGGACCCCAAAACAGTGAGTAATAGTAAACGAAAGAGGCCAAAATCGGCCAAAACTGCGAGTGCTGATAACCGACACGTAAGCGCACCATGGGGTTTACCAACTATGGAAATCGCTTCAGGACTCTAAAACGGTGACCAATAGTCCACGAAACGGGGCAAAATCGGCAAAAACTTCGAGTGTTGATGACGGACACATATATGCACCCCTGGGTTCGTAAATCCTGGAAATCACTCCGGGACCCCAAAACAGTGAGTAAGAGTCCACGAAACGGGTCAGAATCGACAAAAACCACTAGTGTTGATGAACGACACATAAACACACCCCTGGGTTCGTAAATCGTGGAAATCACTTAGGGGCCCCAAAACAGTGAGTAATAGTCCACAAAACATGCCAAAATCGGCCAAAACCGGGAGTGTTGATGACCGACACGTAAACGCACGATGTGGTTCGTCAATCTTGAAAATCACCCACAGACCCCAAAACAGAGAGTAATAGTCCACGAAAGAGGCCAAAATCGGCCAAAACTACGAGTGCTGATAACCGACACGTAAGCGCACCTTGGGGTTTAGCAACTATGGAAATCGCTTCAGGACCCTAAAACGGTGAGTAATAGTCCATGAAACGGGGCAGAATCGTCCAAAACTTCGAGTGTTGATGACAGACACATATATGCACCCCTGGGTTCGTAAATCTTGGAAATCACTCCTGGACCCCAAAACAGTGAGTAAGAGTCCACGAAACGGGTCAGAATCGACAAAAACCACTAGTGTTGATGAACGACACGTAAACGCACCCCTGGGTTCGTAAATCCTGGAAATCACTCCGGGACCCCAAAACAGTGAGTAATAGTCCACAAAACATGCCAGAATCGGCCAAAACCGCGACTGTTGATGACCGACACGTAAACTTACCCCGTGGTTCGTCAATCTTGGAAAATCACTCCGGGACCCCAAAACAGTGAGTAATAGTCAACGAAAGAGGCCAAAATCGGCCAAAACTGCGAGTGCTGATAACCGACACGTAAGCGCACCATGGGGTTTAGCAACTATGGAAATCGCTTCAGGACTCTAAAACGGTGACCAATAGTCCACGAAACGGGGCAAAATCGGCAAAAACTTCGAGTGTTGATGACGGACACATATATGCACCCCTGGGTTCGTAAATCCTGGAAATCACTCCGGGACCCCAAAACAGTGAGTAAGAGTCCACCAAACGGGTCAGAATGGACAAAAACCACTAGTGTTGATGAACGACACGTAAACGCACCCCTGGGTTCGTAAATCGTGGAAATCACTTAGGGCCCCAAAACAGTGAGTAATAGTCCACAAAACATGCCAAAATCGGCCAAAACCGCGAGTGTTTATGACCGACACGTAAACGCACGCCGTGGTTCGTCAATCTTGAAAATCACCCACGGACCCCAAAACAGAGAGTAATAGTCCACGAAAGAGGCCAAAATCGGCCAAAACTACGAGTGCTGATAACCGACACGTAAGCGCACCATGGGGTTTAGCAACTATGGAAATCGCTTCAGGACCCTAAAACGGTGAGTAATAGTCCATGAAACGGGGCAGAATCGGCCAAAACTTCGAGTGTTGATGACAGACACATATATGCACCCCTGGGTTCGTAAATCTTGGAAATCAATCCTGGACCCCAAAACAGTGAGTAAGAGTCCACGAAACGGGTCAGAATCGACAAAAACCACTAGTGTTGATGAACGACACGTAAACGCACCCCTGGGTTCGTAAATCCTGGAAATCACTCCGGGACCCCAATAAAGTGAGTAATAGTCCACAAAACATGCTAGAATCGGCCAAAACCGCGACTGTTGATGACCGACACGTAAACTTACCCCGTGGTTCGTCAATCTTGGAAAATCACTCCGGGACCCCAAAACAGTGAGTAATAGTCAACGAAAGAGGCCAAAATCGGCCAAAACTGCGAGTGCTGATAACCGACACGTAAGCGCACCATGGGGTTTAGCAACTATGGAAATCTCTTCAGGACCCTAAAACGGTGAGTAATAGTCCATGAAACGGGGCAGAATCGGCCAAAACTTCGAGTGTTGATGACAGACACATATATGCACCCTTGGGTTCGTAAATCTTGGAAATCACTCCTGGACCCCAAAACAGTGAGTAAGAGTCCACGAAACGGGTCAGATTCGACAAAAAGCACTAGTGTTGATGAACGACACGTAAACGCACCCCTGGGTTCGTAAATCCTGGAAATCACTCCGGGACCCCAATAAAGTGAGTAATAGTCCACAAAACATGCCAGAATCGGCCAAAACCGCGACTGTTGATGACCGACACGTAAACTTACCCCGTGGTTCGTCAATCTTGGAAAATCACTCCGGGACCCCAAAACAGTGAGTAATAGTCAACGAAAGAGGCCAAAATCGGCCAAAACTGCGAGTGCTGATAACCGACACGTAAGCGCACCATGGGGTTTACCAACTATGGAAATCGCTTCAGGACTCTAAAACGGTGACCAATAGTCCACGAAAC
>LR738713.1:1128298-1139201 GCA_902687465.1 Secale cereale | reverse complement strand
AGTGTTGATGAACGACACGTAAACGCACCCCTGGGTTCGTAAATCCTGGAAATCACTCCGGGACCCCAATAAAGTGAGTAATAGTCCACAAAACATGCCAGAATCGGCCAAAACCGCGACTGTTGATGACCGACACGTAAACTTACCCCGTGGTTCGTCAATCTTGGAAAATCACTCCGGGACCCCAAAACAGTGAGTAATAGTCAACGAAAGAGGCCAAAATCAGCCAAAACTGCGAGTGCTGATAACCGACACGTAAGCGCACCATGGGGTTTAGCAACTATGGAAATCGCTTCAGGACTCTAAAACGGTGACCAATAGTCCACGAAACGGGGCAAAATCGGCAAAAACTTCGAGTGTTGATGACGGACACATATATGCACCCCTGGGTTCGTAAATCCTGGAAATCACTCCGGGACCCCAAAACAGTGAGTAAGAGTCCACCAAACGGGTCAGAATGGGCAAAAACCACTAGTGTTGATGAACGACACGTAAACGCACCCCTGGGTTCGTAAATCGTGGAAATCACTTAGGGCCCCAAAACAGTGAGTAATAGTCCAAAAAACATGCCAGAATCGGCCAAAACCCCGAGTGTTGATGACCGACACGTAAACGCACGCCGTGGTTCGTCAATCTTGAAAATCACCCACGGACCCCAAAACAGAGAGTAATAGTCCACGAAAGAGGCCAAAATCGGCCAAAACTACGAGTGCTGATAACCGACACTTAAGCGCACCATGGGGTTTAGCAACTATGGAAATCGCTTCAGGACCCTAAAACGGTGAGTAATAGTCCATGAAACGGGGCAGAATCGGCCAAAACTTCGAGTGTTGATGACAGACACATATATGCACCCCTGGGTTCGTAAATCTTGGAAATCAATCCTGGACCCCAAAACAGTGAGTAAGAGTCCACGAAACGGGTCAGAATCGACAAAAACCACTAGTGTTGATGAACGACACGTAAACGCACCCCTGGGTTCGTAAATCCTGGAAATCACTCCGGGACCCCAATAAAGTGAGTAATAGTCCACAAAACATGCCAGAATCGGCCAAAACCGCGACTGTTGATGACCGACACGTAAACTTACCCCGTGGTTCGTCAATCTTGGAAAATCACTCCGGGACCCCAAAACAGTGAGTAATAGTCAACGAAAGAGGCCAAAATCAGCCAAAACTGCGAGTGCTGATAACCGACACGTAAGCGCACCATGGGGTTTACCAACTATGGAAATCGCTTCAGGACTCTAAAACGGTGACCAATAGTCCACGAAACAGGGCAAAATCGGCAAAAACTTCGAGTGTTGATGACGGACACATATATGCACCCCTGGGTTCGTAAATCCTGGAAATCACTCCGGGACCCCAAAACAGTGAGTAAGAGTCCACGAAACGGGTCAGAATGGACAAAAACCACTAGTGTTGATGAACGACACGTAAACACACCCCTGGGTTCGTAAATCGTGGAAATCACTTAGGGGCCCCAAAACAGTGAGTAATAGTCCACAAAACATGCCAAAATCGGCCAAAACCGCGAGTGTTTATGACCGACACGTAAACGCACGCCGTGGTTCGTCAATCTTGAAAATCACCCACGGACCCCAAAACAGAGAGTAATAGTCCACGAAAGAGGCCAAAATCGGCCAAAACTATGAGTGCTGATAACCGACACCTAAGCGCACCTTGGGGTTTAGCAACTATGGAAATCGCTTCAGGACCCTAAAACGGTGAGTAATAGTCCATGAAACGGGGCAGAATCGGCCAAAACTTCAAGTGTTGATGACAGACACATATATGCACCCCTGGGTTCGTAAATCTTGGAAATCACTCCTGGACCCCAAAACAGTGAGTAAGAGTCCACGAAACGGGTCAGAATCGACAAAAACCACTAGTGTTGATGAACGACACGTAAACGCACCCCTGGGTTCGTAAATCCTGGAAATCACGCCGGGACCCCAATAAAGTGAGTAATAGTCCACAAAACATACCAGAATCGGCCAAAACCGCGACTGTTGATGACCGACACGTAAACTTACCCCGTGGTTCGTCAATCCTGGAAAATCACTCCGGGACCCCAAAACAGTGAGTAATAGTCAACGAAAGAGGCCAAAATCGGCCAAAACTGCGAGTGCTGATAACCGACACGTAAGCGCACCATGGGGTTTAGCAACTATGGAAATCGCTTCAGGACTCTAAAACGGTGACCAATAGTCCACGAAACGGAGCAAAATCGGCAAAAACTTCGAGTGTTGATGACGGACACATATATGCACCCCCTGGGTTCGTAAATCCTGGAAATCACTCCGGGACCCCAAAACAGTGAGTAAGAGTCCACGAAACGGGTCAGAATCGACAAAAACCACTAGTGTTGATGAACGACACGTAAACGCACCCCTGGGTTCGTAAATCGTGGAAATCACTTAGGGGCCCCAAAAAGTGAGTAATAGTCCACAAAACATTTCAAAATCGGCCAAAACCGCGAGTGTTGATGACCGACACGTAAACGCACCCCGTGGTTCGTTAATCTTGACAATCACCCACGGACCCCAAAACAGAGAGTAATAGTCCACGAAAGAGGCCAAAATCGGCCAAAACTACGAGTGCTGATAACCGACACGTAAGCGCACCTTGGGGTTTAGCAACTATGGAAATCGCTTCAGGACCCTAAAACGGTGACTAATAGTCCATGAAACGGGGCAGAATCGGCCAAAACTTCGAGTGTTGATGACAGACACATATATGCACCCCTGGGTTCGTAAATCTTGGAAATCATTCCTGGACCCCAAAACAGTGAGTAAGAGTCCACGAAACGGGTCAGAATCGACAAAAACCACTAGTGTTGATGAACGACACGTAAACGCACCCCTAGCTTCGTAAATCTTGGAAATCACTCCGGGACCCCAATAAAGTGAGTAATAGTCCACAAAACATGCCAGAATCAGCCAAAACCGCGACTGTTGATGGCCGACACGTAAACTTACCCCGTGGTTCGTCAATCTTGGAAAATCACTCCGGGACCCCAAAATAGTGAGTAATAGTCAACGAAAGAGGCCAAAATCGGCCAAAACTGCGAGTGCTGATAACCGACACGTAAGCGCACCATGGGGTTTACCAACTATGGAAATCGCTTCAGGACTCTAAAACGGTGACCAATAGTCCACGAAACGGGGCAAAATCGGCAAAAACTTCGAGTGTTGATGACGGACACATATATGCACCCCTGGGTTCGTAAATCCTGGAAATCACTCCGGGACCCCAAAACAGTGAGTAAGAGTCCACGAAACGGGTCAGAATCGACAAAAACCACTAGTGTTGATGAACGACACGTAAACGCACCCCTGGATTCGTAAATCGTGGAAATCACTTAGGGGCCCCAAAACAGTGAGTAATAGTCCACAAAACATGCCAAAATCGGCCAAAACCGCGAGTGTTGATGACCGACACGTAAACGCACGCCGTGGTTCGTCAATCTTGAAAATCACCCACGGACCCCAAAACAGAGAGTAATAGTCCACGAAAGAGGCCAAAATCGGCCAAAACTACGATTGCTGATAACCGACACGTAAGCGCACCTTGGGGTTTAGCAACTATGGAAATCGCTTCAGGACCCCAAAACGGTGAGTAATAGTCCACGAAACGGGGCAGAATCGGCCAAAACTTCGAGTGTTGATGACAGACACATATATGCACCCCTGGATTCGTAAATCCTGGAAATTACTCCGGGACCCTACAATAGTGAGTAATAGTCCCCGAAACGGGTCAGAATCGACAAAAACCACTAGTGTTGATGAACGACACGTAAACGCACCCCTGGGTTCATAAATCGTGGAAATCACTCCGGGACCCCAATAAAGTGAGTAATAGTCCACAAAACATGCCAGAATCGGCCAAAACCGCGAGTGTTGATGACCGACACGTAAACTTACCCCGTGGTTCGTCAATCTTGGAAAATCACTCCGGGACCCCAAAACATTGAGTAATAGTCAACGAAAGAGGCCAAAATCGGCCAAAACTGCGAGTGCTGATAACCGACAAGTAAGCGCACCATGGGGTTTAGCAACTATGGAAATCGCTTCAGGACTCTAAAACGGTGACCAATTGTCCAGGAAACGGGGCAAAATCGGCAAAAACTTCGAGTGTTGATCACGGACACATATATATACCCCTGGGTTCGTAAATCCTGGAAATCACTCCGGGACCCCAAAACAGTGAGTAAGAGTCCACGAAACGGGTCAGAATCGACAAAAACCACTAGTGTTGATGACCGACATGTAAACGCACCCCGTGGTTCGTCAATCTTGAAAATCACCCACGGACCCCAAAACAAAGAGTAATAGTCCACGAAAGAGGCCAAAATCGGCCAAAACTACGAGTGCTGATAACCGACACGTAAGCGCACCTTGGGGTTTAGCAACTATGGAAATCGCTTCAGGACCCTAAAACGGTGAGTAATAGTCCATGAAACGGGGCAGAATCGGCCAAAACTTCGAGTGTTGATGACAGACACATATATGCACCCCTGGGTTCGTAAATCTTGGAAATCACTCCTGGACCCCAAAACAGTGAGTAAGAGTCCACGAAACGGGTCAGAATCGACAAAAACCACTAGTGTTGATGAACGACACGTAAACGCACCCCTGGGTTCGTAAATCCTGAAAATCACTCCGGGACCCCAATAAAGTGAGTAATAGTGCACAAAACATGCCAGAATCGGCCAAAACCGCGACTGTTGATGACCGACACGTAAACTTACCCCGTGGTTCGTCAATCTTGGAAAATCACTCCGGGACCCCAAAACAGTGAGTAATAGTCAACGAAAGAGGCCAAAATCGGCCAAAACTGCGAGTGCTGATAACCGACACGTTAGCGCACCATGGGGTTTACCAACTATGGAAATCGCTTCAGGACTCTAAAACGGTGACCAATAGTCCACGAAACGGGGCAAAATCGGCAAAAACTTCGAGTGTTGATGACGGACACATATATGCCCCCCTGGGTTCGTAAATCCTGGAAATCACTCTGGGACCCCAAAACAGTGAGTAAGAGTCCACGAAACGGGTCAGAATCGACAAAAACCACTAGTGTTGATGAACGACACGTAAACGCACCCCTGGGTTCGTAAATCGTGGAAATCACTTAGGGGCCCCAAAACAATGAGTAATAGTCCACAAAACATGCCAATATCGGCCAAAACCGCGAGTGTTGATGACCGACACGTAAACGCACGCCGTGGTTCGTCAATCTTGAAAATCACCCACGGACCCCAAAACAGAGAGTAATAGTCCACGAAAGAGGCCAAAATCGGCCAAAACTACGAGTGCTGATAACCGACACGTTAGCGCACCTTGGGGTTTAGCAACTATGGAAATCGCTTCACGACCCCAAAACGGTGAGTAATAGTCCACGAAACGGGGCAGAATCGGCCAAAACTTCGAGTGTTGATGACAGACACATATATGCACCCCTGGATTCGTAAATCCTGGAAATTACTCCGGGACCCTACATTAGTGAGGAATAGTCCACGAAACGGGTCAGAATCGACAAAAACCACTAGTGTTGATGAACGACATGTAAACGCACCCCTGGGTTCGTAAATCGTGGAAATCACTCCGGGACCCCAATAAAGTGAGTAATAGTCCACAAAAAATGCCAGAATCGGCCAAAACCGCGAGTGTTGATGACTGACACGTAAACTTACCCCGTGGTTCGTCAATCTTGGAAAATCACTCCGGGACCCCAAAACAGTGAGTAATAGTCAACGAAAGAGGCCAAAATCAGCCAAAACTGCGAGTGCTGATAACCGACAAGTAAGCGCACCATGGGGTTTAGCAACTATGGAAATCGCTTCAGGACTCTAAAACGGTGACCAATTGTCCACGAAACGGGGCAAAATCGGCAAAAACTTCGAGTGTTGATCACGGACACATATATGCACCCCTGGGTTCGTAAATCCTGGAAATCACTCCGGGACCCCAAAACAGTGAGTAAGAGTCCACGAAACGGGTCAGAATCGACAAAAACCACTAGTGTTGATGAACGACACGTAAACGCACCCCTGGGTTCGTAAATCGTGGAAATCACTTAGGGGCCCCAAAACAGTGAGCAATAGTCCACAAAACATGCCAAAATCGGCCAAAACCGCGAGTGTTGATGACCGACACGTAAACGCACACCGTGGTTCGTCAATCTTGAAAATCACCCACGGACCCCAAAACAGAGAGTAATAGTCCACGAAAGAGGCCAAAATCGGCCAAAACTACGAGTGCTGATAACCGACACGTAAGCGCACCTTGGGGTTTAGCAACTATGGAAATCGCTTCAGGACCCTAAAACGGTGAGTAATAGTCCATGAAACGGGGCAGAATCGGCCAAAACTTCGAGTGTTGATGACAGACACATATATGCACCCCTGGGTTCGTAAATCTTGGAAATCACTCCTGGACCCCAAAACAGTGAGTAAGAGTCCACGAAACGGGTCAGAATCGACAAAAACCACTAGTGTTGATGAACGACACGTAAACGCACCCCTGGGTTCGTAAATCCTGGAAATCACTCCGGGACCCCAATAAAGTGAGTAATAGTCCACAAAACATGCCAGAATCGGCCAAAACCGCGACTGTTGATGACCGACACGTAAACTTACCCCGTGGTTCGTCAATCTTGGAAAATCACTCCGGGACCCCAAAACAGTGAGTAATAGTCAACGAAAGAGGCCAAAATCGGCCAAAACTGCGAGTGCTGATAACCGACACGTAAGCGCACCATGGGGTTTAGCAACTATGGAAATCGCTTCAGGACTCTAAAACGGTGACCAATTGTCCACGAAACGGGGCAAAATCGGCCAAAACTTCGAGTGTTGATGACGGACACCTATGTGCACCCCTGGGTTCGTAAATCCTGGAAATCACTCCGGGACCGCAAAACAGTGAGTAACAGTCCACGAAACGGGTCAGAATCGACAAAAACCACTAGTGTTGATGAACGAAACGTAAGCGCACCCCTGGGTTCGTAAATCGTGGAAATCACTCCGGGACCCCAAAACAGTGAGTAAGAGTCCACGAAACGGGTCAGAATCGACAAAAACCACTAGTGTTGATGAACGACACGTAAACGCACCCCTGGGTTCGTAAATCGTGGAAATCACTTAGGGGCCCCAAAACAGTGAGTAATAGTCCACAAAACATGCCAAAATCGGCCAAAACCGCGAGTGTTGATGACCGACACGTAAACGCACGCCGTGGTTCGTCAATCTTGAAAATCACCCACGGACCCCAAAACAGAGAGTAATAGTCCACGAAAGAGGCCAAAATCGGCCAAAACTACGAGTGCTGATAACCGACACGTAAGCGCACCTTGGGGTTTAGCAACTATGGAAATCGCTTCAGGACCCTAAAACGGTGAGTAATAGTCCATGAAACGGGGCAGAAACGGCCAAAACTTCGAGTGTTGATGACAGACACATATATGCACCCCTGGGTTCGTAAATCCTGGAAATCACTCCGGGACCCCAAAACAGTGAGTACGAGTCCACGAAACGGGTCAGAATCGACAAAAACCACTAGTGCTGATGAACGACACGTAAACGCACCCCTGGGTTCGTAAATCCTGGAAATCACTCCGGGACCCAAATACAGTGAGTAATAGTCCACAAAACATGCCAGAATCGGCCAAAACTGCGAGTGTTGATGATCGACACGTAAACACACCCCGTGGTTCGTCAATCTTGGAAAATCACTCTGGGACCCCAAAACAATGAGTAATAGTCCATGAAAGAGGCCAAAATCGGCCAAAACTGCGAGTGCTCATAACCGACACGTAAGCGCACCAGGGGGTTTAGCAACTATGGAAATCGCTTCAGGACTTGAAAACGGTGAGCAATAGTCCACGAAACGGGGCAAAATCGGCCAAAACTTCGAGTGTTGATGACGGACACATATGTGCACCCCTGGGTTCGTAAATCCTGGAAATCACTCCGGGACCGCAAAACAGTGAGTAAGAGTCCACGAAACGGGTCAGAATCGACAAAAACCACTAGTGTTGATGAACGAAACGTAAACGCACCCCTGGGTTCGTAAATCGTGGAAATCACTCCGGGGCCCCAAAAAAATGAGTAATAGTCCACAAAACATGCCAAAATCGGCCAAAACCACGAGTGTTGATGACCGACACGTAAACGCACCCCGTGGTTCGTCAATCTTGAAAATCACCCAGGGACCCCAAAACAGTGAGTAATAGTCCACGAAATCGGCCAAAACTGCGAGTGCTGATAACCGACACGTAAGCGCACCTTGGGGTTTAGCAACTATGGAAATCGCTTCAGGACCCTAAAACGGTGAGTAATAGTCCATGAAACGGGGCAGAATCGGCCAAAACTTCGAGTGTTGATGACAGACACATATATGCACCCCTGGGTTCGTAAATCCTGGAAATCACTCCTGGACCCCAAAACAGTGAGTAAGAGTCCCCGAAACGGGTCAGAATCGACAAAAACCACTAGTGTTGATGAACGACACGTAAACGCACCCCTGGGTTCGTAAATCCTGGAAATCACTCCGGGACCCCAATACAGTGAGTAATAGTCCACAAAACATGCCAGAATCAGCCAAAACCGCGACTGTTGATGACCGACACATAAACGCACCCCGTGGTTCGTCAATCTTGGAAAATCACTCCGGGACCCCAAAACAGTGAGTAATAGTCAACGAAAGAGGCCAAAATCGGCCAAAACTGCGAGTGCTGATAACCGACACGTAAGCGCACCATGGGGTTTAGCAACTATGGAAAACACTTCAGAACTCTAAAACGGTGAGCAATAGTCCACGGAACGGGGCAAAATCGGCCAAAACTTCGAGTGTTGATGAAGGACACATATATGCACCCCTGGGTTCGTAAATCCTGGAAATCACTCCGGGACCCCAAAACAGTGAGTAAGAGTCCACGAAACGGGTCAGAATCGACAAATACCACTAGTGTTGATGAACGACACGTAAACGCACCCCTGGGTTCGTAAATCATGGAAATCACTTCGGGGCCCCAAAATAGTGAGTAATAGTCCACAAAATATGCCAAAATCGGCCAAAACCGCGAGTGTTGATGACCGACACGTAAATGCACGCCGTGGTTCGTCAATCTTGAAAATCACCCACGGACCCCAAAACAGAGAGTAATAGTCCACGAAAGAGGCCAAAATCGGCCAAAACTACGAGTGCTGATAACCGACACGTAAGCGCACCTTGGGGTTTAGCAACTATGGAAATCGCTTCAGGACCCTAAAACGGTGAGTAATAGTCCATGAAACGGGGCAGAATCGGCCAAAACTTCGAGTGTTGATGACAGACACATATATGCACCCCTGGGTTCGTAAATCCTGGAAATCACTCCGGGACCCCAAAACAGTGAGTAAGAGTCCACGAAACGGGTCAGAATCGACAAAAACCACTAGTGTTGATGAACGACACGTAAACGCACCCCTGGGTTCGTAAATCCTGGAAATCACTCCGAGACCCAAATACAGTGAGTAATAGTCCACAAAACATGCCAGAATCGGCCAAAACTGCGAGTCTTGATGACCGACACGTAAACGCACCCCGTGGTTCGTCAATCTTGAAAATCACCCAGGGACCCCAAAACAGTGAGTAATAGTCCACGAAACAGGCCAAAATCGGCCAAAACTGCGAGTGCTCATAACCGACACGTAAGCGCACCAGGGGGTTTAGCAACTATGGAAATCGCTTCAGGACCCTAAAACGGTGAGCAATAGTCCACGAAACGGGGCAAAATCGGCCAAAACTTCGAGTGTTGATGACGGACACATATGTGCACCCCTGGGTTCGTAAATCCTGGAAATCACTCCGGGACCGCAAAACAGTGAGTAAGAGTCCACGAAACGGGTCAGAATCGACAAAAACCACTAGTGTTGATGAACGAAACGTAAACGCACCCCTGGGTTCGTAAATCGTGGAAATCACTCCGGGGCCCCAAAACAATGAGTAATAGTCCACAAAACATGCCAAAATCGGCCAAAACCACGAGTGTTGATGACCGACACGTAAACGCACCCCGTGGTTCGTCAATCTTGATAATCACCCAGGGACCCCAAAACAGTGAGTAATAGTCCACGAAACAGGCCAAAATCGGCGAAAACTGCGAGTGCTGATAACCGACACGTAAGCGCACCATGGGGTTTACCAACTATGGAAATCGCTTCAGGACTCTAAAACGGTGACCAATAGTCCACGAAACGGGGCAAAATCGGCCAAAACTTCGAGTGTTGATGACGGACACATATGTGCACCCCTGGGTTCGTAAATCCTGGAAATCACTCCGGGACCGCAAAACAGTGAGTAAGAGTCCACGAAACGGGTCAGAATCGACAAAAACCACTAGTGTTGATGAACGAAACGTAAACGCACCCCTGGGTTCGTAAATCGTGGAAATCACTCCGGGGCCCCAAAACAATGAGTAATAGTCCACAAAACATGCCAAAATCGGCCAAAACCACGAGTGTTGATGACCGACACGTAAACGCACCCCGTGGTTCGTCAATCTTGAAAATCACCCACGGACCCCAAAACAGAGAGTAATAGTCCACGAAAGAGGCCAAAATCGGCCAAAACTACGAGTGCTGATAACCGACACGTAAGCGCACCTTGGGGTTTAGCAACTATGGAAATCGCTTCAGGACCCTAAAACGGTGAGTAATAGTCCATGAAACGGGGCAGAATCGGCCAAAACTTCGAGTGTTGATGACAGACACATATATGCACCCCTGGGTTCGTAAATCTTGGAAATCACTCCTGGACCCCAAAACAGTGAGTAAGAGTCCACGAAACGGGTCAGAATCGACAAAAACCACTAGTGTTGATGAACGACACGTAAACGCACCCCTGGGTTCGTAAATCCTG
>LR738713.1:1076456-1091010 GCA_902687465.1 Secale cereale | reverse complement strand
AGCAACTATGGAAATCTCTTCAGGACCCCAAAACGATGAGTAATAGTCCACGAAACGGGTCAGAATCGGCCAAAACTTCGAGTGTTGATGACCGACACATAAACGCACCCCTGGGTTCGTAAATCCTGAAAATCACTCCGGGACCCCAAAACAGTGAGTAATAGTCCATGAAACGGGTCAGAATCGACAAAAACCACTAGTGTTGATGAACGACACGTAAACGCACCCCTGGGTTCGTAAATCCTGGAAATCACTCCGGGACCCCAAACCAGTGAGTAATAGTCCACAAAACATGCCAGAATCGGCCAAAACCGCAAGTGTTGATGACCGACACGTAAACGCACCCCGTGGTTTGTCAATCTTGGAAAATCACTCCGGGACCCCAAAACAGTGAGTAATAGTCCACGAAAGAGGCCAAAATCGGCCAAAACTGCGAGTGCTGATAACCGACACGTAAGCGCACCTTGGGGTTTAGCAACTATGGAAATTGCTTCAGGAACCCAAAACGGTGAGTAATAGTCCACGAAACGGGTCAGAATCAGCCAAAACTTCGAGTGTTGATGAGCAACACATAAATGCACCCCTGGTTTCGTATATCCTAGAAATCACTCCGGGACCCTAAAATAGTGAGTAATAGTCCATGAAACGGGTCAGAATCAACTAAACCCACTAGTGTTGATGAACGACACGTAAACGCACCCCTGGGTTCGTAAATCGTGGAAATCACTCCGGGACCCCAAAACAGTGAGTAATATTCCACAAATAATGCTAGAATCGACGAAAACCGCGAGTGTTGATGACCGACACGTAAACGCACCCCGTGGTTCGTCAATCTTGAAAATCACTTCGGGACCCCAAAACAGTGAGTAATAGTCCACGAAAGAGGCCAAAATCGGCCAAAACTGCGAGTGCTGATAACCGACATGTAAGCGCACCTTGGGGTTTAGCAACTATGGAAATCGCTTCAGGACACTAAAACGATGAGTAATAATCCACGAAACGGGGCAGAATCGGCCAAAACTTCGAGTGTTGATGACGGACACATAAACGCACCCCTGGTTTCGTAAATCCTTAAAATCACTCCGGGACCCTAAAATAGTGAGTAATAGTCCATGAAACGGGTCAGAATCGACAAAAACCACTAGTGTTGATGAACGACACGTAAACGCACCCCTGGGTTCGTAAATCCTGGAAATCACTCCGGGACCCCAAAACAATGAGTAATAGTCCACAAAACATGCCAGAATCGGCCAAAACCGCGAGTGTTGATGACCGACACGTAAACGCACCTCGTGGTTCGTCAATCTTGAAAATCACTTCGGGACCCCAAAACAGTGAATAATAGTCCACGAAATAGGCCAAAATCGGCCAAAACTGTGAGTGCTGATAACCAACACGTAAGCGCACCTTGGGGTTTAGCAACTATGGAAATCGCTTCAGGACCCTAAAACGGTGAGTAATAGTCCACGAAACGGGGCAGAATCGGCCAAAACTTCGAGTGTCGATGACTGACACATATATGCACCCCTGGGTTCGTAAATTCTGGAAATCACTCCGGGACCCCAAAACAGTGAGTAAGAGTCCACGAAACGGGTCAGAATCGACAAAAACCACTAGTGTTGATGAACGACACATAAACGCACCCCTGGGTTCGTAAATCCTGGAAATCACTCCAGGACCCCAATATAGTGAGTAATAGTCCACAAAACATGCTAGAATCGGCGAAAACCGCGAGTGTTGATGACCGACACGTAAACGCACCCCGTGGTTTGTCAATCTTGGAAAATCACTCCGGGACCCCAAAACAGTGAGTAATAGTCCACGAAAGAGGCCAAAATCGGCCAAAACTGCGAGTGCTGATAACCGACAGGTAAGCGCTGTTGGGTAACGTAGCAGAATTCAAATAAATTCTACGCTTTCACCAAGATACAACTAAGGAGACATCTAGCAACGAGCAAATAAGAGTGCATCTACATACCGTTATGTAGATCGCGTGCGGAAGCTTTCGAAGAAGCGTGGATGAAGTAGTCGTACTCTTCGCGTTCTTCGTCACCAATGATCTAGCGTCGAACGGACGGCACCTCCGCGTTCAACACACGTCCGGTACAGCAACGTCACCTCCTTCTTGATCCAGCAAGGGGGGAGGAGAAGTCGTCAGAGATCCAACAGCACAACGGCGTGGTGGTGGATGCAGTGGAGATTCCTGCAGGGCTTCGTCGGGCGCCCTGCGATGAGGAGACGGAGGTGTGACGGGAGGGGGAGAGGCGCCAGGGCAAGGGGTGCGGCTGCCCTCTCCCCCCCACATATATATAGGGGGCCAGGGGGTGCGCCGGCCCTGCGGATGGCATCTGCAGGGTGGGGCGGCGGCCAGGGGGGAATCCTTGCCCCCCAAGGCAAGTGGCGCCCCCTCCCCTTAGGCCTTGTTTGGTAGAGGGGGGTTTCCAGCCCCAAAGGGGGTGGGGATTTGAGGGGATCCGGTGAATCCCTCTCTTCCACCCAATCCTCTCAAATCCCCCTGAATTCCCAATCCCCCTCTAGCCATAATCCTATTTGTATAGAAGTGTTGTTTGGTACACAAGGTTTGCATATTGATATACAGTGGCGCAAGACATCCAAAAATCCAATTTTTACAAGCAAAACAACGTCATAGCAGAAAACTTGCTATAGGTAGAATCCACACATAAAACTAATCATGTTGCTACAGAAGTGTAGAAGCATTGTGGTGATCGTCAAGCTCGTGCTAGGTGAGTCGCTCTGGCAGCCATCGTGGAGCACTTTATCATTGCCGACCAAACAACATCGTCCATTGCAAGACCGTGGACAAAGCCTCCGCCATGCTTGCAAGTCAGGCACCATCCGTCGGGGAGCTCGGCAAGGCATGTACCACTAGCTAAATGTCCGCCATTTGCACTGCAAAAATTCAAGATCATAGCAAGAGGTTAGTATTAATGTTGCCTTTCTCGGGTGAATGGCAAAAAGAATCAGTCGAGTATTTGCCTCCAAGATAGGAGATGGCTACTTACCAATTCTTATTTGAGGATGTAACCTGAAAAAATAAACTAACAAGGTGGACCTCACAAAAATAATCACTATGACCTTTATAAACCAGAGAACACATACAGCCAAAATATGAAGGATCACTCAATAGCAGCAAGAGAATCATATGAGAACTACAATCTTATTGGCAAACAGTTAGACATTTCCATAGTAGTACTGCATCGTCATGTCTTCAACAAAAGGAGTACAGACCAACTTGGAATAGGATACAGAACAAGAAACAAATTGTGTAAGATCTTATCCGTTAATTGATTAAGATTCAGGCAAAGAAAAATTCGGAACAGGCATGTAAGATGATACATAATCATTCAGACCAGAAACAAACATCCACCTAATCAATCGAGTGACTAATGACTACGTGTACAATACAAGGTATAAAGAATGTTTATAAGCACGATTCATCCAGACAAACATGTGCAACTGAATGAGCATCTGACCCTAGTTATAAACAGAAACGAATGCAAACAAAAATGAATATACATCTAACTTGGGATAATATATATTTTCTAAGCTTGGCGGAATATTGCCTATACAATATCTACAGAGAGACAATCACTTGCCCGGTCTGTTTGGAGTGCAACCTGTATTGGCTTAAGCTGGGTAATGAATGACTGCTCAGATGATAGCCTGCAAATAGAGACAAAATTAGCAAAGCCACACTCAAACAAGGAAAAAACAATTGAACAAAAAAAGGCACCCAAAGGGGTGATGTTTTTCAGAATAGCATCTCCTCTCTAGTCCAGTACAGTAGTTGCAGAGAACAATATATCAATGTCAGATTCAGACCACAACTATGAACAAACACTTTGAGTTCCCCAAATCGGACCTCAGTCAAATCATGTACTACACTTTCATGCAACTATATATGAATCCTTTTATATGGATGGAACATACGTGTGGGAGTATATGAGCACATCATGCAAATGTTGGGACTTGAGTACTAATTAAGTTAATCACACTAACCTCTCCATCCGTCTAGAGGCTTATGGGTTCCTCTTCCTAGTAGTTCACTGCTCGGACTCAGCCAGCCCATCGTCTCACAAGCAGCCAAGTCATCCATTCACCCCGCAGTTCCAGAAGAAGCCTGGATGAAGCAGCGCGAGGATTGGGTCATACATACTACTTATGTAAACACAATATCACAAGAGAGGATTTTATTTTCTAAGCATATGACTATATTACACAAGGGAGCAATTAAGAAAGCATAGTTGATCATTCATAACACTAGCAGCAAGGATTTTAATCAAGTACCAAGTATTAATGCTCACAAAAGTAAGTCAGATTAAGTGGGTCAGTATTCAATACACTTCCCCAACAAAAATGCAAAGCATATATATACTGACTGATATACATGACCATTTCCACTAGAATTAGAACGGTTGTGTTCTCCTTGATAAGGAGCAAAGTAAGAGACGGTTGTGATTCATAGTAACATCTTAGACATACTGTATAGTACAAGCAATTCCCTGCAAGATCTTAACAAGTGTTTATCTGCAAAAGCTCTCGGGAGGATAGTGGAAACAATTTAACTCTTTATCTGTTCGTTAGCTATACACTAAGAGTAAACTGATTTACTTGTTTACACGGTAGCTTACTGGCCAACATTGGCAGGGTTCAGAAACAGTAATTTGGTCATTACCATCAGACTGGCCTAATGAATGTAACATTCTGACATCAACTCTAAAACAAGCGCGAGTGGTCACCAAACACGCACATCTCTCAAGCCTTGCGCTACGCCATAAACAATCGGTACTATCTACATAGTCAGAGAATTAAGGCCATAGATATCCAAGCCATTCGCATTTACCTGATGTCTCTAGCAATATCAAATTGCAGCTCTGTTTTTCTCAAAAGAAATTACAGCCTTGTTGTCCTCACATTCTCACAGCCAACCCCCCTGCTCCTGGTGGCTCCCTTGTGAGAAATCAAAGGAGCTTGCAAGCACAAGAACCTGCCAAGTGCCAACGACTTCACAACTAACATCCACTCATGATGTTCAAAAAATCCTACACTACGACGAGCAAAAGGGAACGGGAGGGGGCGTCGCGGATGGGCATACCGGGGAAAGGGCCAGATCTCCGGTCGCCGTGGAGGATTCTGGGAACGGGAGAGGGCGGCGCAGAGGTATGTACCGACGGCGGCGACGCGTCGAGAAGTCTGTGGCTGGCGGCGACGCGTCGAGAAGTCTGTGGCTGGCGGTGACGCGTCGAGGGTTCTGCAGCCGGAGGCGCAAGGAGGAGGCTGCGGCCGGCGGCGGCACATCGAGCAGGCGGCGGCGCGAGGAGAAGGCCGCGGTCTTCGGCGTGGCTCCAGTTCCACGAGGGCCTCCTCGGGCTTTCTGATCCGCGTGGATCGAAGCGAATCGAAGGGGGGTCGGGTGGATTGGGCCAGTGAATCCTCGTGCACCAAATGGATCAAAGTGGATTGTAGCGGGTTCTGGGCCACGCGTGGAATATCCACTCAAAACCCCTCCGAACCTCTTGTGCCAAATGAGGCCTTAGGGTTTCAACCCTAGGCGCATGGGGAGGAGGGCCCATGTGGTGCGCCAGCCCATTAGGGCTGGCCACTTCCCACTTGCGGCCTAGGGGCCCCACCGGGATGGGTGGCCCCACCCGGTGGACCCCCGGGGCCCCTCCGGTGGTCCCGGGACACTCCCGGTGACCCCCGGAGATCACCCGATGGCCGAAACTGGACTTCCTATATATCATTCTTTACCTCCGGACCATTCTGGAACTCCTCGTGACGTCCGGGATCTCATCCGGGACTCCGAACAACTTTCGGGTTTCCACGTGCATGTATCTCTATGACCCTAGCATTACCGAACCTTAAGTGTGTAGACCCTACGGGTTCGGGAGACACGTAGACATGACCGAGACCACTCTCCGGTCAAAAACCAACAGCGGGATCTGGATACCCATGTTGGTTCCCACGTGTTCCTCGATGATCTTCATCGGATGAACCACCGTGTCAAGGATTCACTCAATCCCGTATGTTATTCCCTTTGTCCATCGGTACGGTACTTGCCCGAGATTCGATCGTCGGTATGCCCGATACCTTGTTCAATCTCGTCATGGCAAGTCTCTTTTCTCGATCCGTAATCCATCATCCCGTGACTAACTACTTAGTCACATTGAGCTCATTATGATGATGTCTTACCGAGTGGGCCTAGAGGTACCTCTCCGTCATACGGAGTGACAACATCCCAGTCTCGGTTCGTACCAACTCAACAGACACTTTCGGAGATACCCGATGCGTACCTTTATAGCCACCCAGTTACGTTGTGACGTTTGGCACACCCAAAGTATTCATACGGCATCCGGGAGTTGTACAACCTCATGGTCTAAGGAATAAATACTTGACACCGAAAAGCTTATGCATTACGAACTATACGATCTCGTGCTATGCTTAGGATTGGGTCTTGTCCATCACATCATTCTCCTAATGATGTGATCCCGTTATCACTAACATCACATGTCCATGATCAGGAAACCGTGATCATCTGTTGATTAACGAGCTGGTAACTAGAGGCTCACCAGGGACTCATTGTGGTCTATATATTCACACATGTATCGTTGTTTCCGTACAATACAATTCAAGCATGAATAACAGAGAATTATCATGAACAAGGAAATATAATAATAATACTTTTATTATTGCCTCTAGGGCATATCTCCAACAGTCTCCCACTTGCACTAGAGTCAATAATCTAGTTACATTGTGATGAATCGAACACCCATAGAGTTCTGGTGTTGATCATGTTTTGCCCGTGGAAGAGGTTTAGTCAACGGGTCTGCGACATTCAGATCCGTATGCACTTTACAAATATCTATATCTCCATCCTGAACATAATTCCGGATGGAGTTGAAACGGCGCTTGATGTGCTTGGTCTTCTTGTGAAACCTGGGCTCCTTGGTAATGGCAATAGCACCAGTGTTGTCACAGAAGAGAGTCATCGAGCTTGGCGCGCTTGGTATGACTCCTAGGTCGGTGATGAACTCCTTCATCCAGACTCCTTCCTGCGCTGCTTTGGAAGCAGCTATGTACTCTGCTTCACATGTAGATGCTGCCACGACGCTTTGCTTGCAACTGCACCAGCTGACTGCCCCTCCGTTCAAAATATACATGTATCCGGTTTGAGACTTAGAGTCATCCAGATCTGTGTCGAAGCTAGCATCGACGTAACCCTTTACGACGAGCTCTTCGTCACCTCCATAAACGAGAAACATATCCTTAGTCCTTTTCAGGTACTTCAGGATGTTCTTGACCGCTGTCCAGTGTTCCGTACCGGGATCACTTTGGTACCTCCCTACCAAACTTATGGCAAGGTTCACATCAGGTCTGGTACACAGCATGGCATACATGATAGAACCTATGGCCGAGGCATAGGGAATGACACTCATCTTTTCTCTATCTTCTGCCGTGGTCGGCGACTGAGCCTTGCTCAATCTCATACCTTGCAAAACAGGCAAGAATCCCTTCTTGGACTGATCCATATTGAACTTTTTCAATATCTTGTCAAGGTATGTACTTTGTGAAAGACCAATGAGGCGTCTTGATCTATCTCTATAGATTTTGATGCCTAATATGTAAGCAGCTTCTCCAAGGTCCTTCATTGAAAAACTTTTATTCAAGTAGGCCTTTACATTTTCCAAGAATTCTATATCATTTCCCATCAGCAATATGTCATCCACATATAATATGAGAAATGCCACAGAGCTCCCACTCACTTTCTTGTAAATACAGGCTTCTCCATAAGTCTGTATAAAGCCAAACGCTTTGATCACATCATCAAAGCAAATATTCCAACTCCGAGATGCTTGCACCAGCCCGTAAATCGAGCGTTGGAGCTTCCATACCTTGTTAGCGTTCTCTGGATCGACAAAACCTTCCGGCTGCATCATATACAACTCTTCCTTGAGGAAGCCATTCAGGAATGCTGTTTTAACGTCCATTTGCCATATCTCATAATCATAGAATGCGGCAATAGCTAACATGATTCTGACTGACTTCAGCATCGCTACGGGAGAGAAAGTCTCGTCGTAGTCAATCCCTTGAACTTGTCGATAACCTTTAGCGACAAGCCGAGCCTTATAGATGGTCACATTACCATCCACGTCTGTCTTCTTCTTAAATATCCATTTATTTTCTATGGCGTGCCTGTCATCAGGCAAGTCCACCAAAGTCCATACTTTGTTTTCATACATGGATTCTATCTCGGATTTCATGGCTCCAAGCCATTTATTGGAATCCGGGCCCGCCATTGCTTCTTCATAGTTCGAAGGTTCACCGTTGTCTAACAACATGATTTCCAGGACAGGGTTGTCATACCACTCTGGTGCGGAACGTGCCCTTGTGGACCTTCGAAGTTCAATAGTAACTTGATCTGTTTCTTCATGATCATTATCATTAACTTCCTCCCTTGTCGGTGCAGACACCTCAGGAACAATTTCCTGCGCTGCGCTACTTTCTGGTTCAGGAGGGGTGACTCTCACCTCATCAAGTTCTACTTTCCTCCCACTCACTTCTTTCGAGAGAAACTCTTTCTCCAGAAAGGATCCATTCTTTGCAACAAAGACTTTGCCTTCGGATCTGTGGTAGAAGGTGTACCCAATCGTTTCCTTTGGGTATCCTATGAAGACGCATTTTTTCGATTTGGGTTCGAGCTTTTCAGGTTGAAGTTTCTTGACATAAGCATCGCAACCCCAAACTTTTAGAAACGATAGCTTCGGTTTCTTGCCAAACCAAAGTTCATACGGAGTCGTCTCAACGGATTTCGACGGAGCCCTATTTAAAGTGAATGCGGCAGTCTCTAAAGCATAGCCCCAAAAAGATAGCGGTAAATCGGTGAGGGACATCATAGATCGCACCATGTCCAACAGAGTATGATTTCGACGTTCGGACACACCGTTACGTTGAGGTGTTCCGGGCGGTGTCATTTGTGAAACAATTCCACATTTCCTTAGGTGCGTTCCAAATTCATGACTTAAATACTCACCCCCACGATCTGATCGTAAGAACTTTATTTTTCTGTCACGTTGATTCTCAACCTCATTCTGAAATTCCTTGAACTTTTCAAAGGTCTCAGACTTATGTTTCATCAAATAGATATACCCATATCTACTCAAGTCATCTGTGAGGGTGAGAACATAACGATAGCCTCCGCGAGCCTCAACACTCATTGGACCGCACACATCGGTATGTATGATTTCCAACAAGTTGGTTGCTCGTTCCATTGTTCCAGAGAACGGAGTCTTGGTCATCTTGCCCAAGAGGCATGGTTCGCACATGTCAAATGATTCATAATCAAGAGACTCTAGAAGTCCATCTGAATGGAGCTTCTTCATACGTTTGACACCAATATGACCAAGGCGGCAATGCCACAAGTATGTGGGACTATCATTATCAACTTTACATCTTTTGGCATCTACACTATCAATATGTGTATCATCATGTTCGAGATTCATCAAAAATAAACCATTGACCAGCGGGGCATGACCATAAAACATATCTCTCAAATAAATAGAACAACCATTATTCTCCGATTTGAAAGAGTAGCCATCTCGCATAAGACGAGATCCAGATACAATGTTCATGCTCAAAGCTGGTACTAAATAACAATTATTAAGATTTAAAACTAATCCCGAGGGTAGATGTAGAGGCAGCATGCCGACGGCGATCACATCGACCTTGGAACCATTCCCGACGCGCATCGTCACCTCATCCTTCGCCAGTCTCCGCTTATTCCGCAGCTCCTGTTTTGAGTTACAAATGTGAGCAACCGCACCGGTATCAAATACCCAGGAGCTACTACGAGCGCTGGTAAGGTACACATCAATAACAAGTATATCAAATATACCTTTGACGTTGCCGGCCTTCTTGTCTGCTAAATATTTGGGGCAGTTCCGCTTCCAGTGCCCCGTTCCCTTGCAATGAAAACACTCAGTTTCAGGCTTGGGTCCATTCTTTGGCTTCTTCCCGGCAACTGGCATACCAGGCGCGGCAACTCCTTTGCCGTCCTTCTTGAAGTTCTTCTTACCCTTGCCTTTCTTGAACTTAGTGGTTTTATTGACCATCAACACTTGATGTTCTTTCTTGATATCCACCTCCGCTGATTTCAGCATTGAATACACCTCGGGAATGGACCTCTCCATCCCCTGCATATTGAAGTTTAACACGAAGCTCTTGAAGCTAGGTGGGAGCGACTGGAGGATTCTGTCAACGACCGCTTCATCTGGGAGATTCATTCCCAGCTGAGACAAGCGGTTGTGCAATCCAGAAATCTTGAGGATGTGCTCACTGACAGAACTATTTTCCTCCATGTTACAGCTATAGAATGCGTCGGAGACGTCATATCTCTCGACTCGGGTATGAGCTTGGAAAACCATTTTCAGCTCTTGGAACATCTCATATGCCCCGTGGTGCTCAAAACGCTTTTGGAGCCCCGATTCTAAACTGTAAAGCATGCCGCACTGAACCAGGGAGTAATCATCACAACGCGACTGCCAGGCGTTCATAACGTCTTGGGTCGCCGGGAGAATGGGTGCATCACCTAGCGGTGCTTCAAGGACATATGATCTCTTGGCAGCTATGAGGATAATCCTCAGGTTACGGACCCAATCCGTATAGTTGCTACCATCGTCTTTCAGCTTGGTTTTCTCTAGGAACGCATTGAAGTTGAGGGAAACTTGAGCGTGGGCCATTTGATCTACAAGAGATATTGTAAAGAATTTAGACTAAGTTCATGATAATTAAGTTCATCTTAATCAAATTTTAATGAACTCCCACTCAGAATGACATCTCTCTAGTCATCTAAGTGATACACGATCCGAATCGACTAGGCCGTGTCCGATCATCACGTGAGACAGACTAGTCATCAACGGTGAACATCTTCATGTTGATCGTATCTTCTATACGACTCGTGCTCGACCTTTCAGTCTTCCGTGTTCCGAGGCCATGTCTGTACATGCTAGGCTCGTCAAGTAAACCCTAAGTGTATTGCTTGTGTAAATCTGGCTTACACCCGTTGTATGCGAACGTTAGAACCTATCACACCCGATCATCACGTGGTGCTTCGGAACAACGATCCTTAGCAACGGTGCACAGTTAGGGGGAACACAATTCTTGAAATTTTAGTGAGAGATCATCTTATTTACTACCGTCGTTCTAAGTAAACAAGATGCATAAACATGATAAACATCACATGCAATCAATTAAAGTGACATGATATGGCCAATATCATCTTGCTCCTTGGATCTCCATCTTCGGGGCACCATGATCATCTTGTCACCGGCTCGACACCATGATCTTCATCATCATGATCTTCATCATCGTGTCTTGAAGAAGTCGTCACGCCAACTATTACTTCTACTACTATAGCTAACGTTTAGCAATGAAGTAAAGTAATTACATGGCGTTATTCAGTGACACGCAGGTCATACAATAATTAAGACAACTCCTATGGCTCCTTCCGGTTGTCAAGTTGATCGACATGCAAGTCGTGATTCCCTATTACAAGAACATGATCAATCTCATACATCACATATATCATTCATCACATCTTCGTTTTGGCCATACCACGTCACATAGCACATGCTGCAAAAACAAGTTAGACGTCCTCTAATTGTTGTTGCAAGTTTTTACGTGGCTTCTATAGGTTTTTTAGCAAGAACGTTTCTTACCTACGCCAAAACCACAACGTGATTTGTCAATTTCTATTTACCCTTCATAAGGACCCTTTTCATCGAATCGGATCCGACTAAAGTAGGAGAGACAGACACCCGCCAGCCACCTTATGCATCTAGTGCATGTCTGTCGGTGGAACCAGTCTCACGTAAGCGTACGTGTAAAGTCGGTCCGGGCCGCTTCGTCCCACAATACCACCGAATCAAGATTGACTAGTAACGGCAAGAAAGTTGAACAAACTCAAACGCCCACAACTGTTTTGTGTTCTACTCGTGCAAGATGCTACGCATAAGACCTAGCTCAGATGCCACTGTTGGGTAACGTAGCAGAATTCAAAAAAATTCTACGCTTTCGCCAAGATCCAACTAAGGAGACATCTAGCAACGAGCAAATAAGAGTGCATCTACATACCGTTATGTAGATCGCGTGCGGAAGCTTTCGAAGAAGCGTGGATGAAGTAGTCGTACTCTTCGCGTTCTTCGTCTCCAATGATCTAGCGCCGAACGGACGGCACCTCCGCGTTCAACACACGTCCGGTACAGCAACGTCACCTCCTTCTTGATCCAGCAAGGGGGGAGGAGAAGTCGTCAGAGATCCAACAGCACAACAGCGTGGGGGTGGATGCAGTGGAGATTCCTGCAGGGCTTCGCCGGGCGCCCTGCGTTGAGGAGACGGAGGTGTGACGGGAGGGGGAGAGGCGCCAGGGCCAGGGGTGCGTCTGCCCTCTCCCCCCCCCCACATATATATATAGGGGGCTAGGGGGGTGCGCCGGCCCTGCATATGGCATCTGCAGGGTGGGGCGGCGGCCAGGGGGGGAATCCTTGCCCCCCAAGGCAAGTGGCGCCCCCTCCCCCTTAGGGTTTCAACCCTAGGCGCATGGGGAGGAGGGCCCATGTGGTGCGCCAGCCCATTAGGGCTGGCCACTTCCCCCTTGCGGCCTAGGGGCCCCACCGGGATGGGTGGCCCCACCCGGTGGACCCCCGGGGCCCCTCCGGTGGTCCCGGGACACTCCTGGTGACCCCCGGAGATCACCCGATGGCCGAAACTGGACTTCCTATATATCATTCTTTACCTCCGGACCATTCTGGAACTCCTCGTGACGTCCGGGATCTCATCCGGGACTCCGAACAACTTTCGGGTTTCTACGTGCATGTATCTCTACGACCCTAGGGTTACCGAACCTTTAGTGTGTAGACCCTACGGGTTCGGGAGACACGTAGACATGACCGAGACCACTCTCCGGTCAATAACCAACAGCGGGATCTGGATACCCATGTTGGTTCCCACGTGTTCCTCGATGATCTTCATCGGATGAACCACCGTGTCAAGGATTCACTCAATCCCGTATGTTATTCCCTTTGTCCATCGGTACGGTACTTGCCCGAGATTCGATCGTCGGTATGCCCGATACCTTGTTCAATCTCGTCATGGCAAGTCTCTTTTCTCGATCCGTAATCCATCATCCCGTGACTAACTACTTAGTCACATTGAGCTCATTATGATGATGTCTTACCGAGTGGGCCCAGAGGTACCTCTCCGTCATACGGAGTGACAACATCCCAGTCTCGGTTCGTACCAACTCAACAGACACTTTCAGAGATACCCGATGCGTACCTTTATAGCCACCCAGTTACGTTTTGACGTTTGGCACACCCAAAGTATTCATACGGCATCCGGGAGTTGTACAACCTCATGGTCTAAGGAATAAATACTTGACACCGAAAAGCTTATGCATTACGAACTATACAATCTCGTGCTATGCTTAGGATTGGGTCTTGTCCATCACATCATTCTCCTAATGATGTGATCCCATTATCATTGACATCACATGTCCATGATCAGGAAACCGTGATCATCTGTTGATTAACGAGCTGGTAACTAGAGGCTCACCAGGGACTCATTGTGGTCTATATATTCACACATGTATCGCTGTTTCCATACAATACAATTCAAGCATGAATAACAGACAATTATCATGAACAAGGAAATATAATAATAATACTTTTATTATTGCCTCTAGGGCATATCTCCAACAAGCGCACCTTGGGGTTTAGCAACTATGGAAATCCCTTCAGGAACCCAAAACGGTGAGTAATAGTCCACGAAACGGGTCAGAATCAGCCAAAACTTCGAGTGTTGATGACCAGCACATAAACGCACCCCTGGTTTCGTATATCCTAGAAATCACTCCGAGACCCTAAAATAGTGAGTAATAGTCCATGAAACGGGTCAGAATCAACTAAACCCACTAGTGTTGATGAACCACACGTAAACGCACCCCTCGGTTCGTAAATCGTGGAAATCACTCCGGGACCCCAAAACAGTGAGTAATATTCCGCAAAAAATGCCAGAATCGGCGAAAACCGCGAGTGTTGATGACCGACACGTAAACGCACCCCGTGGTTCGTCAATCTTGAAAATCACTTCGGGACCCCAAAACAGTGAGTAATAGTCCACGAAATAGGCCAAAATTGGCCAAAACTGCGAGTGCTGATAACTGACACGTAAGCGCACCTTGGGGTTTAACAACTATGGAAATCTCTTCAGGACCCCAAAACGATGAGTAATAGTCCATGAAACGGGTCAGAATCGGCCAAAACTTCGAGTGTTGATGACCGACACATAAACGCACCCCTGGGTTCGTAAATCCTGGAAATCACTCCGGGACCCCAAAACAGTGAGTAATAGTCCACGAAACGGGTCAGAATCGACAAAAACCATTAGTGTTAATGAACGACATGTAAACGCAACCATGGTTCGTAAATCCTGGAAATCACTCCGGGACCCCAAAACAGCCACAAACGGCCAAAACCGC
>LR738713.1:1013493-1055031 GCA_902687465.1 Secale cereale | reverse complement strand
GTTGTTGAGTAATTTTGCTGCAATGTTACTAGGCTACTCTGGGTGCTGGACTGCTAGTACTGACTGCAATGAATACTGGACACTCCATTATCTTGTCTAAAAAGTTGAAGTGTGCTTACTTATAGCCATTTGACTGAACCTAGCTTGCAAATTTGGAAGTTGTGGACATGGATTTCATCTCCTGTCTCTATTTACTGTAGAACTTCTTCGTTCATGATAATGCTGTTTGGTAATGCGTTGATTTTTTTAGGTCTTTATTTTCTTTATTTAACTAAGCTCCATATGCTTTTCCTTTAGGAACATGAACGATGATGTAACTACTTTGGCCAACTGTTTAGAGTTTCCAGAAGATGAGAATGAATTAGATGGGGATCTATCTGACAGTGATGGCTATCTTTCAGAGGTATGTTTGTTTGCCATTCTTCTATATGGTCTCTTGTTCACCTTTGACAAGCAATATATACATTTAGGAATATTGACACCTACTATAGCCTTCGCACTCGGTGATGATTCTGTTCATGAGCTCAAACATACACAAATTTACCATCATCCGCAGTTCGTGCACTGCCCACAACTACCGAGCTTTCCTTTTGTCTTACAGTTCTGCTTACAGGGCTTCTACTTCTGTACAGAACTTTTTCAAGCATTTTATTTGGGGGTTCTTTTCTTTTTTGATATGTCAAATTGGCAAGTAGCTCTAGATTTTTCTTGTTGATTTCTTCTAGACTATTGGGTTGGAAATATTTTCATAATCTGGCTGAGGTGCTTAGATCAGTTTTAAAACCACTGAATAATATCCAAGGATGATTGTATATTGTCTGTTGGCAATATGTGCACAAGTTTGTACTTTATGTGGTTATTATGTTAGTGTGTAATTGCTCTGCAAGTAAATTTTGCACATCAGAATCTGCCCACTATTAGCTTTTTAAAAATCATTTGTGTGATTGTATCTACTATTTGTAGTGCTATTGCTTTGTGGCCCTTATAAACTGATTATTGATGCTTGAAATGCAGGATCCTGAGTGTGTGTACTACTCTGACTGTGATGATGATAGTGTTATGAAAGGTAAATTGTATTGTTGTTAATGCATATTGAATTTTGTGCTGTGATAGTTTCTAAGCATCAGAATATTTTTTGCAGAGTGTATTGTACAAGATGATCTTGACGAACAGAACAATGAGATGCGTTTGGCTGTGAAAAAGCAAAAGAAAAAGTTGATGAAGTTGCTGGATAAGGTGAATAACTGAAAATTGCCTTAGGTCTTTCCATCTTGCTGGATATATATTGCTTGGTTTGGTTGCAGGTCTGTAGTTATGTCATGTGTGGACTCACCTCTCTTATAATCTGGTCTCACGATATAACTGTCGTAGATCGGTTTTTGATTAGTGCGAGTTTTCTAGATTTTTAGATTAATGCGTGAATTTCTATTCCTCGAAGCAAACATGAAACCTTGAACCACACAAGTTGTTATTGATATATATTAGGTTACTGTTAGCTATGCTTGAATGTTGATCTTATCTAGAAACAAACAATGTTAGCCTTTATATTGTCTGTCTTTTCTAGAATTCTGTGGCTGCATTGTGCCTCTTAGGTGATTTCTATCAGGATTGAGAGTGTTTGTTATATTTGTAGGACCCTAAGTTCGCAAACTTCCTTGAGAAATGGCAATTGGAATTGGTGAACTATGAAAGTAAAGAAGTAAGTTTTACTTATTATTTCTGCTTTATGTACTGCAATTCATGTACATCCTTTTTACAATATACTTCTCGTGCCATAAATGATCTCATAAAATAGTTTTTCTTTTGCTATTATTCTGTTCCAATCTTCAATAGGATTCAGATGAAGAAGATGAGATGGATTCTGTGGACAACGGGGTCGATTCTGGTGATAAAGATCCTCCTAGTGATAAGATCCTTACAAGCAAGACAATAAGTGAATGGTGTCAACTAGTCTTAGATGAACCTAAAGCACCTGCTCTGCGTAACCTACTAAATGCTTTCCGGGATGCATGTCAATTTGGCCTGAATTCAAATAGCCTTTCCATGCAGAGGCTTCAAAGTACCGAAGTATTTTATCAGATAATATCATTTGTTCTTTCTAAGGCAGACAACATTTTCCGTGCTCTCTTAGAAATTTCTGACGATGACAAGGGAAAACTTATGAATCTGAGAAATGGAAAGAAGTGGCAAGAGATTGAGCCGCTCATAAAGTCTTACTTGCGGAATTCTCTTGATCTGATTAGTCAACTTACTGATAACCAAATACTTACCTATGTCTTGACTCGGCTTAGAACATCTGCGGTATATTTTTCTGCGTATCCCTCAACATCAAGGAGGCTTCTCAAGGTATGTTCCTTGGTGATGTTGCTTGTTGACATTAAATTTAGTTTTGTATGTTATTTTGTTCTTCTGGAGGAGATTCATGTTTGAAACCTGTTCTGGTCAATAATATTAGATCAGTTGAGGACTACTTGCCTTTCTGGTATTTTTTTCCCCTGTAAAATGGCTGTTTAAAAAATTCCGTATAGAAGATATTTGCACGACTTCTTCTTTGTTAAGGAAGAATGTGAACAAGAGGAAAACGTCGGTTATTGTTTAGGTTGGGCCATATTCAGTGAACACTGTATTTGTTGGGAGTCGATCTGCCTTCCTTATTTTTTTGAACCTGTCATATATTTCTGGTACTGTAAGGAATGTTTCAAACACCTTGAAGCAGTCGTTATCAATCTGTTTGGCTTTCAGTTTTTTGAATAGCTGTACTGTGGCATTTTAGTGTTGCCATTTTGGATCAGTACACATCCACCTAAGCTTAGACCCTTGATGCATTGTCACAGTGCTAAGGTCTTAATTATTTTAAATTTTTCTGCCCTTCAACCATTCTATGACTGCTTCAAGATAGTCTTACAATATTTTTCTGGTGTAGAATGCCTGACCTTTAATTTCTAATACTAGCTTATCATATACTGTATATACTCTGCAGATCTTAGTTCGCTTATGGGCAAGTGGTGATCAGAACTTGTCCCTGTCTTCATTTCTTATGATTCGAGAAGTGGCTTCACTTTTGCCTGACTGTCTGGATTTCTGCTTAACTAAAGCATATAATACATACCTTTCCAGTTCCAAGCTTGTGGACAACAGAAATATAGAACATACCGATTTTATCCTTAACTGTCTGGTGGAACTTTATTCTCTGGATATTCAGAAATCAAGTGAAAGGGCAGCAATTTCTGTGGGACAATTGAGTGCTATTCTTAGACAGGCGTCTAAAACAAAGGGAAAGGTACACATTATTGCTTATATGTAGTTTTGCTTGCACTTTGTTTTGTTCTAGTAGGTATATAGGTTCCTATCATATCATGCAGACAGATCCTTTGAGCCTTCTTCGATTGGGAGATATGATCTTCTTTTCTGTATCCAAACAAGGCTTTAAGGTGTATCTGGACACCAGTTACAGTCAAATGCATTTCGTATAAAGAGACCGACCCTCTTGTTTTTTAATAATTATTGTTACATTTGCTAACAGCATTGCTAAGAAGAGATCCTGGCACATATGTTGTAACTGTTTGATTCCTTACAGCACAGTGATGGTTAATTCATAAACAGCACCAACTTGCTAATTTGTTATTACCATAACCTGACATATGTCATAATTTTCTTTGGATTGCTATATTTGACCAACATATAAAAGCTGCGAGAATACAAGAAAATAATAATCTTACTGATACACTTGTCTTTTTCACACATCCAAAAGAAAGCAGAATGGTTATTTTCATGTCCGCATGGATTCTTATCCTGGTGGAGATTTTTATTAGTTCTTTTGACATCACATGGATATTGATATGTTTCTATGTTTGTGGTTGCAGGAAGATCTTTTGAAGATAGATAACTGGCAATATATTAACTGCATAAACCTATGGGTTAGGTTTATTTGTGTTAATTACAAGGATTGCCACAATGTCCATCCATTATTTTCTTCAGTTGTTCAGATAATAAGGGGGGTGGCTCATTTATTGCCAGGCATGCGATACTTACCACTGAGACTGAAGCTTGCGCACATGCTAAATGAGCTTTCGAATTGCAGTCAGATGTTCTTTCCAGTTCCATCGTTGATATTTGGGTCCCTAGAATTTAGGGAGACCCCTCCGAAAGAGCAAACAGAAAAAGGAAAGACCCACTTTTCGTCACTACTGAAGGTACGCCATTTCATGTATTGCTCAGTTATAACATGTGGAATTTTGTGTTCTTTCATGTCTGTCTCGGAGTCATGAAAATATCAATCATTATTGTACCAACCCTCTGAGAAGTATATAACTCTTTGAACCCCCATTCCATATGACTACTAAAAGAAAACAACCATCAATGCAGTTTCAAGCAATCAACCCTGATGGTCTGTAAACTGTTTTTGTAAGGATTGCTCATTTTTTAACTTGTATAATTACAGTGTGGGTATATGCTCAGTTATTAATTATGTAATTTGGTTTCATCTTAAATATTACTACCTCTAGACAAATGTAAGATGTTTTAGGTCACTACTTTAGTGATCTAAAACGTCTTATATTTGTTTACAGAGGGAGTACCTTTGTGTATGTGTCTGTGGCTCCTGTTTGGTTTCGTCTCTAGCCTGCACCCTGCTTTCTTGGGATTAAAAGTTCGTTCCTGCGGATGTTTCATCTTCCAAAGATAGTTTAAATTAACCCTGTTTTCTGTGTGTTAGGTGCCAAGGAACATGCTGAAATCAAGAGATTTCCAAGAGCAGTGTGTTCTTTCAGCAATTGAGGTTCTATCGGCACATTTTTTCCAGTGGAGCTATCATGTTTCTTTTCCAGAAGTAGCCACCATTCCGCTCATCCTCTTGAAAAGATTGCAAGACCAGACAACGATTGAGTCCCTCCGCCGTCCTCTTAAACGAATGATAGACCAGGTACTTCAGTCAGAACACGTATTCCGGTTATTTCTAAACCTGTCACCATCCATGTAAAGATCAATTCAGCATTGTCACTCTACAGCGACGCTTTTACAGTGTAAATATTGCAAGTTTTGATCATGATTGGTGAACGTCTGACAGATTCCGTATAAAGCTTTAAGCTTTTATATGTTATTTCAATTTGGCGGGAAACAGGGTCGCGGCACTTTGTTCTTTTGCTGACCTTGCAGTGTTCCGTTTGATAATATGTGACATCCTTTTGGATGCTGAAACTGCAGGTGAGCGAGAACAGGGATTTCGTGCAAAGGAAGAGAGAGGTGGTCTCTTTCTCACCAAATGATGCGTTGTCAGTCGAGAGCTTCCTCCAGGTTAAATTCCCCCCTCGCCATGATATATTCCCATATTTTCGTAGACCATGTTTATGATCGCAGACCTGACTGACTCTCCCTTGAAACGCAGGAGGAGGAGATGAATGGCAACGCTTCCTTCACGCAGTTCTACGCATCAGTGGCAAAGAGTCGTCAATCGAGAGGTAAGAGCGACCTTTGTTTGCTTGATGAACAGCACCATCATCTTATGGTATTCAAATTTTGGCGGCTTCTAATATCTGGAACATTGCCATGACGTGTTCGCAGGAAGAAAATTGGTGTGAAAGACGAACCTAGAAGATGATGGTTGTCGGTGTTTTTTCCTGCTGTTTGTCGGTGTAGCTCTCGAGTTTGTCGAAACTTGTGCCGAGTAGATTTGGAGTGCGAATCTAACGTCTCCTTTGGGGCAGAGGAGTTTTGTAGCGCCGGAACTCTGTTGCTGTTTATTATGAGTATATTGTTTGAGCTCACTTATTTACCCTCTGAGGCTCTGACTATATAATATTGTTTGGTCCTCCGCAAAGATAGCTAAGTCACGAATCATCGTTATGTGAAGGATGGGCAAAACCGCTTCTGCTGCAAACAAAAAAGTGGGATATTTTTTTTAAGACAAGAAAGAAAAGTGAGTTAGGCCAACTTCACCGCCCGCGACCCTATCCTGTCCGGCTTCGTCCGTTTGGGGTAAAACGGACGAATAGCGTGGCCCAGCGTACGGCCTCAAACAAGCAAATGTTCGGATTCCGTCCGTTTTCGACCCATCCTTGGCCCAAACCTGTGCTCGGTTTGGGTTGAAACGGACGCGCGCGGATGGCCTAGACGCACGTCCTTGTCCCCCCTCGTGGCCCGCCTGTCGGGGACACTAGCAGTCCCTTCGCTCCCAACTTTTCCACCCTCTCTCTCCGCCCCGCCGGTGGCGCCGCCGCTATTCTCTGGCCGCCTCCTCACCGCGCAGCCTCCGGCCGTCCCTATCAAACCACTTCTCGACATGGCCGCCACCACGCCTGTGCTTTGGCCATAGTTTTGGCCGTCGCCGTCTTTGCCAGCCGCAGAGGGGACAGGATCGCCGGCGACGCACCACGGCGGCCTCGGCAGCTTCCGACGAGAGCTCCAGAGCGGTCAGTAGCCGGCCGGCAACCACCCCTGCTGCGTCGAGGTGATCATCGCGGCCTCTTCGCCACCACGACCTCAAGGTGTTCGGCATTTTGCCCATAAAGGTATGGACAGTGGAGACGAGTTTTTCTTCCATCACTTCCTTTGTTCATCGGACGATTCGTCGTCGGATGATGAAGATCTTGTGGTGGCTGCACTGGTCGTTCACGACCACATTCAACGGCAGCTTCCTCGATACAGGGGGTCAGTCCCTGGCCGTGCTCCCAACCTGAACCGCAACAGGGAGAGAGGCCACGCCCCGCTCTATGCTGATTACTTTGCCAACACCCCACTCTTCAAGCCGGATAAATTCCGTCGCCGTTTTCGAATGGCAAGGCATGTGTTCAATCGTATCCGAGAGGGAGTGGTTGCTCATGACCCATACTTCGAATGCAAGACGGATGCCCTTGGCAAGTTTGGATTCTCCTCTTACCAGAAATGCACCGCGGCCATCCGCATACTTGCATATGGAATTCCAGGCGATCTGATGGATGAGTACGTGCGGATGAGTGAGACAACATGTCTGATGTCAATGTACAAGTTCTGCCAGGCTGTGATCGAGGTGTTTGGCCCTGAGTACTTGAGGCAGCTAACTGCCGCTGACACAGAGAGACTGTTGGCGACCAACGCAGCTAGAGGCTTTCCAGGCATGCTTGGCAGCATAGATTGTATGCACTGGGAGTGAAAGAACTGTCCATTTGCTTGTCAGGGCCAGTACAAGGGGCATGTCAAAGCGTGCACTGTCATATTAGAAGCGGTGGCATCGCAAGATCTTTGGATATGGCATTCTTTCTTCGGCATGGCAGGTTCTCACAATGATATCAACGTGCTGCAGCGTTTTCCAGTCTTCGCGAGGCTTGTAGAAGGCCACTCCCCACCTGTCAACTTTGAGATCAACGGCCACCATTACAACAAGGGATACTATCTAGTAGATGGTATATATCCTCAGTGGTCAACTTTTGTGAAGACAATCTCGAAACCCCTAGATGAGAAGAGAAAGAGATTTGCCCAAATGCAAGAGAGTGTTAGAAAGGATGTGGAACGTGCTTTTGGTGTGCTTCAATCCCGGTGGGGTATCGTTCGACCAAGGATTTGATTATCAAGGTGAAAATATTGAGCACCTGCACCAAGACCCGGCCACATTTGAATAGTTTGCCCAGTTCCACCGTGAGATGCGTGATTGGCACACTCATTTGAATCTTCAAAATGACTTGGTTGAGCACGTGTGGGATCACATTGGCAACCAATAGATGTATTGGTCCATTTTATGTTCAGTCAAGACAATTTCGATTTGGTTGTAAAACTACTTTATTAAAGACAATTTCAATTGGGTTGTAAAACTATTTTAACTTTCAGACAAATATTTGGGTTGGAAACTAGTTTTGATGCAAATTTGGGCATTTTTTGCCCTGACGGACAGGATGGGGCAAATGGATGCGGCCGCGCGTTGGGCGCACGACCACCGCATCTCAGGACAGATCCGGACACGACCCCAAATCCCTACCCAAACGGACAGAATCCGGACAAAACGGACGTCCGTTTGGGTCGCGCGGTGAAGTTGACCTTATATTTTGGTTGTCCAACATCGATAGAAGTGTACGCCGAACATCGGCCCAAATCCGGGCTTGCATGTCATGAGCGCTGTTTATGCATTAATGACATGTTTGCGCTTCGCATAGAGCCCAATCAGATCCGTCCAGGAAGAATTTTGTCTGTTTCGTCGCTTGTATTTGGTGTTCGGCCACTAAGGGCGTGTTTGGTTGCCGTTGTGAATACTCCCTGCATCGCATACACTTCTCAACCCAGTATGGTTGTGCAAAAACAGTTCCTAATACGCCATCTGCAAGTTGTTTGGTTGCCTGCATCTAGTCTCTCTGCATTAGGTAATATGCAAGTGCACTTTGTTTGGTTGCCTGCATTGGCCCAAGCGACACATGAACACGACATTTGGTTGCATACGACGTACATGTTGTGCTTACCTTGTACCCTAATTGGTGAGCTTACCCACAATGATCACACCTAGCACACCAACACCACAACACAACAATGACGATGAACTGGGCGAAGACGATGATGTTCTTCAGCTCCAGCCCGAATTGACGATCCACCTTGACACCTCCAACCTTGCCACTGTCAACACTGCTACCTCCGTGCTTTCGCACCCAGTCGGAGTAAGCTTTTTCTACTGCCTGCCTAGTCTTGAACCCTCTATGGCTGCTGTTGCTATACGATGCCACTTGTGCACTGACTTCTTCCCATGAACTGTAAACCCCTGGAGCCTTACCGATGAACACGGCATACCACTTGCCCTAGCAATGCACAAGAGCAAGAGCTGAAGCAGCACAACAAATCAATGGAGCACACAAGTAGCAAGCAAAGTAGCACACAAACAACAATGTAGCAGAAGAGAAGAAGTAAAGCATGCATGATCATACGGCATAGCAAGTTCTACCTAGCACTACCATCGTGTTATCCTACCACCACATCCAAAAGAGGGTGTCGTCCTACCACCGCAAGTTCACCATATCATGAGGGGTTAGTATATACCACCTCACCAAAATATACAGACCATCAAATAGTTTTCCAGCCCTAGCTACACAAAATGTACGTCGTCATCGTCGTCGTCATCGCCACCGCCATCGCCGTCGGATCATGCACGCTCACAGGCAGCACTACTCTAGTAGTAGTGCTTGCCAAGCCAGGTCCTGAGCCACAACACCCTGTGAGCGTCTGCCATGGCAACGAACCCAACACTCTGGGCCTTGTTCTCAAGCAGGTGGCTGAGAGCTGCCATGAGAGCCTCGTCGCTGAAGCCACCCTGGGTCATGACAACGCATACAGGTCAAGGTGGACGTCGGGGGGCTTGCACTCCCTGATGGCTGTTGCCACCTCCTTCACCGCCCCAGTCATGCTGCAAAAGACATTGATCTCCTCCTCCATCAGTCCTCCTCTCTTCCTCTTCCTATCATGGACATGGTCAAATGGCTTGCCGAAGGGCTTGTCAAGGCCATCAAGGACCTCGATGTCCAGGGTCCCAGGGAAGTATGGCATGGGAGAATGATGTCTACTACGCACCCTTCTTGTAGACGTTGCTGGGCCTCCAAGTGTAGAGGTTTGTAGGACAGTAGCAAATTTCCCTCAAGTGGATGACCTAAGGTTTATCAATCCGTGAGAGGCGTAGGATGAAGATGGTCTCTCTCAAGCAACCCTGCAACCAAATAACAAAGAGTCTCTTGTGTCCCCAACACACCCAATACAATGGTAAATTGTATAGGTGCACTAGTTCGGCGAAGAGATGGTGATACAAGTGCAATATGGATGGTAGATATTGGTTTTTGTAAACTGAAAATATAAAAACAGCAAGGTAGCAAGTGGTAAACGTGAGCATAAACGGTGTTGCAATGATAGTAGACAAGGCCTAGGGTTCATACTTTCACTAGTGCAAGTTCTCTCAACAAGGATAACATAATTGGATCATATTACTAGCCCTCAACATGCAACAAAGAGTCACTCCAAAGTCACTAATAGCGGAGAACAAACAAAGAGATTATGGTAGGGTACGAAACCACCTCAAAGCTATTCTTTCTGATCGATCTATTCAAGAGTCCGTAGTAACGTTCAATCTATCATAGAGTTCGTACTAGAATAACACCTTAAGACACAAATCAATCAAAACCCTAATGTCACCTAGATACTCCATTGTCACCTCAAGTATCCGTGGGCATGATTATACGATATGCATCACACAATCTCAGATACATCTATTCAACCAACACATAGAACTTCAAAGAGTGCCCCAAAAACGTGTGCCAACCCCTATGCATAGGTTCCCAAGGTCACGGAACCCGCAAGTTGATCATCAAAACATACATCAAGTAGATCACATGATATCCCATTGTCACCACAGATAAGCACGTGCAAGACATACATCAAGTGTTCTCAAATCCTTAAAGACTCAATCCGATAAGATAACTTCAAAGGGAAAACTCAATCCATTACAAGAGAGTAGAGGGGGAGAAGTATTATAAGATCCAACTAGAATAGCAAAGCTCGCGATACATCAAGATTGTGCCATCTCAAGAACACGAGAGAGAGAGAGAGAGAGAGAGAGAGAGAGAGAGAGAGATCAAACACATAGCTACTGGTACATACCCTCAGCCCCGAGGGTGGACTACTCCCTCCTCGTCATGGAGAGCGCCGGGATGATGAAGATAGCCACCAGAGAGGGATTCCCCCCTCCGACAGGGTGCTAGAACGGGTGTAGATTGGTTTTCGGTGGCTACAGAGCCTTTCGGCGGCGGAAGTCCCGATCTAGGATAATTTCCGAAGGTTTCAGTATTTATAGGAATTTTTGGAGTCGAGGCCAAGTAAAGGGGAGCTACGGGCCGTCCTCGAGATAGGGGGGCGCGCCCTCCACCCTCGAGGGCAGCCCGTGGCTCTCCTGGCCCAACTCTTTTGCTTCAGGGGCTTCTTTTGGTCCAGAAAAAATCATAAAAAATTGGCTCGTCAATTGGACTTCGTTTGATATTCCTTTTCTGTAAAACCCTAAAACAGGAGAAAAATAGAAACTGGCACTGGGCTCTGGGTTAATAGGTTAGTCCCAAAAATCATATAAAAGTGTATAATAAAGCCCGTAAGACATCCTAGAAGGATAATATAATAGCATGGAACAATAACAAATTATAGATACGTTGGAGACGTATCAGAGAACCAAGAGGCTCCCCCGAGCCCATGGCATGCGTCCCAGTTGCCAGCCCGAAGGAGAAGATGTGCTGCATCTGGCTGTAGTTCTGTATAGGTATGTTGAGGAACCCAGCGTCCTTTGGGTGGTCCTAAGAATGAAACACAAGTGTTGTTAGTTGCGATTAGGAGTAGGCAATGGTGAACAGTATGAAAAGGAAGAGGGTTGTGAGCTAACCGCGACATGGCCGGCGTAGTGCTCTGCCTCCAGAACTATGGAGCCAGTGTTCTCATCCCATGAGGCGCCGCTAAGGTCTCTCAGCTTGGACACTTGAATCCATCGACTTCTCCACTTCCTCAGGTGGTTGTACACATGGGTGGCAGACACCTCCTTCCCATAGAACTCAAACACCTGCTTTGCAACGGTGTTCAAGTGCACCTCCTTGAAGCACTTGTCATTCCTAACTCCACTAGAGATGGGCTCACACATCTTGTTCAGCACGAACGTGGACATGAACGGCTGCCACTTCATGTTGTTCGAACTACCATTCTTCTTTACCTTTGCTGCTACTACCTTGAGTGCAGCGGCAGCAGCAGCAGCAGGAGTTGGCTCAACGAGCACTACTGGCACATAGAGGGAATCAGACGCGAGAACCTCCGAATCAGGTGCCATCTCGGACATAGGCTACGAGTCCTCGACGAACGATGGAGCAAACTGGCTGTCGGACAGGACAAGTGCCTGACTAAGATCTTACGTCTGCGTGGTCATGTCCTACAATTGTAGCACGCATTGACAATAAGCATAGAACACAACATACCGGATAATGCATGAAAGCAGGAGCATACATGTACATGGTTCATCACTATCATAGAAAGCACATGCTCCATCACTATCATACTAAGCACATATGGTTCATCGCTATCATATTAAGCATACCGGACAACCTATGAGCACGAACATACATCTACAAAAACAACATGCTACAAATGGACCACCAATAGCTACAAATCACAGATCTAAGCACGAATCAACACAAGCACACGGTTCAACTTCAAACTCTACTACTAATATAGCCTACCACATGCTTGAACATCTAGCCCTACCACAAATTGCAACCGCAGCATAGTAATCAACCATATCAGCTCACAGATCAGACCACCAATCAACCATGTATCTAGATCAAACCCTAGTTGCAGCTCAGATCTAGCTACAAGGAACAGAGAGAAAAGGAGATTGAACTCATAGAGGCCATGACTGCAGCTCGAGGACGAGGGGGGGGCGGTCGTGGAAGATCAAAGCCGGCCGGTGAAGGAGCGCCGACGTCGTGGACCGCCGGCCGATGAAGATGCGTCGCTTACCTGCTCGTCCGTGCCGATGCTCGTCGGCGGGAAAGCTCGAACGGAGGGAGAATGGTGGCGGGAGTTGTTGGGGAACGTAGCATAATTCAAAAAAATTCTACGCTTTCACCAAGATCCAACTAAGGAGACATCTAGCAACGAGCGAGTAAGAGTGCATCTACATACCGTTATGGAGATTGCGAGCGGAAGCTTTCGAAGAAGCGTGGATGAAGTAGTCGTACTCTTCGCGTTCTTCGTCACCGATGATCTAGCGCCGAACGGACGGCACCTCCGCGTTCAACACACGTCCGGTGCAGCAACGTCACCTCCTTCTTGATCCAGCAAGGGGGGAGGAGAAGTCGCCAGAGATCCGGCAGCACGACGGCGTGATGACGGATGCAGTGGAGATCGCAGCAGGGCTTTGCCGGGCGCCATGCGTGGGAGTATGGAGGTGTGATGGGAGGGGGAGAGGCGCCAGGGCAAGGGTGCGTCTGCCCTCTCCCCTCCCACATATATATAGGGGGCCAGGGGGTGCGCCAGGGCCCCTGCAGATCCAATCTGCAGGGGGGGCGGCGGCCAGGGGGGGTTCCTTGCCCCCCAAGGCTAGTGGGGCGCCCCCTCCCCCCTAGGGTTTCAACCCTAGGATATGGGGAGGTGGGCCCCTAGTGGTACGCCATCCCATTAGGGCTGGAAACTTCCCCTCGCGGCCTAGGGCCCCCACCGGGATGGGTGGCCCCACCCGGTGGGCCCCCGGGGCCCCTCGGGTGGCCCCGGGACGCTCCCGGTGACCCCCGGAGATCACCCGATGGCCGAAACTGGACTTCATATATATCAATCTTTACCTCCGGACCATTCCGGAACTCCTCGTGACGTCCGGGATCTCATCCGGGACTCCAAACAACTTTCGGGTTTCCACGTGCATGTATCTCTACGACCCTAGCGTTACCGAACCTTAAGTGTGTAGACCCTACGGGTTCGGGAGACACGTAGACATGACCGAGACCACTCTCCGGTCAATAACCAACAGCGGGATCTGGATACCTATGTTGGTTCCCACGTGTTCCTCGATGATCTTCATCGGATGAACCACCGTGTCAAGGATTCACTCAATCCCGTATGGTATTCCCTTTGTCCATCGGTACGGTACTTGCCCAAGATTCGATCGTCGGTATTCCCGATACCTTGTTCAATCTCGTCATGGCAAGTCTCTTTACTCGATTCGCAATCCATCTTCCCGTGACTAACTACTTAGTCACATTGAGCTCATGATGATGTCTTACCGAGTGGGCCCAGAGGCACCTCTCCGTCATACGGAGTGACAACATCCCAGTCTCGGTTCGTACCAACTCAACAGACACTTTCGGAGATACCCGATGCATACCTTTATAGCCACCCAGTTACGTTGTGACATTTGGCACACCCAAAGTATTCCTACGGCATCCGGGAGTTGTACAACCTCATGGTCTAAGGAATAAATACTTGACACCGAAAAGCTTATGCATTACGAACTATACGATCTCGTGTTATGCTCAAGTTTGGGTCTTGTCCATCACATCATTCTCCTAATGATGTGATCCCGTTATCACTGACATCCTATGTCCATGGTCAGGAAACCGTGACCATCTGTTGATCAACGAACTGGTAACTAGAGGCCTACCAGGGACTCATTGTGGTCTATGTATTCACACATGTATCGCTGTTTCCGTACAATACAATTCAAGCATGAATAACAGACGATTATCATGAACAAGGAATAATAATACTTTTATTATTGCCTCTAGGGCATATTTCCAACAGTCTCCCACTTGCACTAGAGTCAATAATCTAGTTACATTGTGATGAATCGAACACCCATAGAGTTCTGGTGTTGATCATGTTTTGCTCGTGAAAGAGGTTTAGTCAACGGGTCTGCGACATTCAGATCCGTATGCACTTTACAAATATCTATGTCTCCATCCTGAACATAATTCCGGATGGAGTTGAAACGGCGCTTGATGTGCTTGGTCTTCTTGTGAAACTTGGGCTCCTTGGTAATAGCAATAGCACCAGTGTTGTCACAGAAGAGAGTCATCGGGCTTGACGCGCTTGGAATGACTCCTAGGTCGGTGATGAACTCCTTAATCCAGACTCCTTCCTGCGCTGCTTCAGAAGTAGCTATGTACTCCGCTTCACATGTAGATGCTGCCACGACGCTTTGCTTATAACTGCACCAGCTGATTGCCCCTCCGTTCAAAATATACACGTATCCGGTTTGAGACTTAGAGTCATCCAGATCTGTGTCGAAGCTAGCATCGACGTAACCCTTTACGACGAGCTCTTCGTCACCTCCATAAACGAGAAACATATCCTTAGTCCTTTTTAGGTACTTTAGGATGTTCTTGACCGCTGTCCAGTGTTCCGTACCGGGATCACTTTGGTACCTCCCTACCAAACTTATGGCAAGGTTCACATCAGGTCTGGTACACAGCATGGCATACATGATAGAACCTATGGCCGAGGCATAGGGAATGACACTCATCTTTTCTCTATCTTCTGCCGTGGTCGGCGACTGAGCCTTGCTCAATCTCATACCTTGTAAAACAGGCAAGAATCCTTTCTTTGACTGATCCATATTGAACTTCTTCAATATTTTGTCAAGGTATGTACTTTGTGAAAGACCAATGAGGCGTCTCGATCTATCTCTATAGATTTTGATGCCTAATATGTAAGCAGCTTCTCCAAGGTCCTTCATTGAAAAACTTTTATTCAAGTAGGCCTTTACATTTTCCAAGAATTCTATATCATTTCCCATCAGCAATATGTCATCCACATATAATATGAGAAATGCCACAGAGCTCCCACTCACTTTCTTGTAAATACAGGCTTCTCCATAAGTCTGTATAAAGCCAAACGCTTTGATCACCTCATCGAAGCGAATATTCCAACTCCGAGATGCTTGCACCAGCCCGTAAATCGAGCGCTGGAGCTTGCATACCTTGTTAGCGTTCTCTGGATCGACAAAACCTTCCGGTTGCATCATATACAACTCTTCCTTGAGGAAGCCATTAAGGAATGCTGTTTTGACGTCCATTTGCCATATCTCATAATCATAGAATGCGGCAATAGCTAACATGATTCTGACTGACTTCAGCATCGCTACGGGAGAGAAAGTCTCGTCGTAGTCAATCCCTTGAACTTGTCGATAACCCTTAGCGACAAGCCGAGCCTTATAGATGGTCACATTACCATCCGCGTCTGTCTTCTTCTTAAATATCCATTTGTTTTCTATGGCGTGCCTGTCATCAGGCAAGTCCACCAAAGTCCATACTTTGTTTTCATACATGGATTCTATCTCGGATTTCATGGCTCCAAGCCATTTAATGGAATTTGGGCCCGCCATCGCTTCTTCATAGTTCGAAGGTTCACCGTTGTCTAACAACATGATTTCCAGTACAGGGTTGCCGTACCACTCTGGTGCGGAACGTACCCTTGTGGACCTTCGAAGTTCAGTAGCAACTTGATCTGTTTCTTCATGATCATTATCATTATCTTCCTCCCTCGTTGGTGCAGGCACCTCAGGAACAGTTTCCTGCGCTGCGCTACTTTCCGGTCCAGGAGGGGTGACTGTCACCTCATCAAGTTCTACTTTCCTCCCACTCACTTCTTTCGAGAGAAACTCTTTCTCCAGAAAGCATCCATTCTTGGCAACAAAGACTTTGCCTTCGGATCTGTGGTAGAAGGTGTACCCAATAGTTTCCTTTGGGTATCCTATGAAGACGCATTTTTCCGATTTGGGTTCGAGCTTTTCAGGTTGAAGTTTCTTGACATAAGCATCGCAACCCCAAACTTTCAGAAACGACAGCTTCGGTTTCTTGCCAAACCAAAGTTCATACGGAGTCGTCTCAACGGATTTTGATGGAGCCCTATTTAAAGTGAATGCGGCAGTCTCTAAAGCATAACCCCAAAAAGATAGCGGTAAATCGGTGAGGGACATCATAGATCGCACCATGTCCAACAGAGTACGATTTCGACGTTCGGACACACCGTTACGTTGAGGTGTTCCGGGCGGTGTCAATTGTGAAACAATTCCACAGCTCCTAAGGTGTGTGCCAAATTCATGACTTAAATATTCACCCCCACGATCTGATCGTAAGAACTTTATTTTTCTGTCACGTTGATTCTCAACCTCATTCTGAAATTCCTTGAACTTTTCAAAGGTCTCAGACTTGTGTTTCATCAAATAGATATACCCATATCTACTCAAGTCATCCGTGAGGGTGAGAACATAACGATAGCCTCCGCGAGCCTCAACACTCATTGGACCGCACACATCGGTATGTATGATTTCCAACAAGTTGGTTGCTCGCTCCATTGTTCTGGAGAACGGAGTCTTGGTCATCTTGCCCAAGAGGCATGGTTCGCACGTGTCAAATGATTCATAATCAAGAGACTCTAGAAGTCCATCTGAATGGAGCTTCTTCATACGTTTGACACCAATATGACCAAGGCGGCAATGCCACAAGTATGTGGGACTATCATTATCAACTTTACATCTTTTGGCATCTACACTATGAATATGTGTATCACTACGTTCGAGATTCATCAAAAATAAACCATTGACCAGCGGGGCATGACCATAAAACATATCTCTCAAATAAATAGGACAACCATTATTCTCCGATTTGAAAGAGTAGCCATCTCGCTTAAGACGAGATCCAGAAACAATGTTCATGCTCAAAGCTGGTACTAAATAACAATTATTGAGGTTTAAAACTAATCCCGAGGGTAGATGTAGAGGTAGCGTGCCGACGGTGATCACATCGACCTTGGAACCATTCCCGACGCGCATCGTCACCTCATCCTTCGCCAGTCTCCGTTTATTCCGCAACTCCTGTTTTGAGTTACAAATGTGAGCAACTACACCGGTATCAAATACCCAGGCGCTACTACGAGCGCTGGTAAGGTACACATCAATAACAAGTATATCAAATATACCTTTGACGTTGCCGGCCTTCTTGTCTGCTAAATATTTGGGGCAGTTCCGCTTCCAGTGCCCCGTTCCCTTGCAATGAAAACACTCAGTCTCAGGCTTGGGTCCATACTTTGGCTTCTTCCCGGCAACTGGCTTACCGGGCGCGGCAACTCCTTTGCCGTCCTTCTTGAAGTTCTTCTTACCCTTGCCTTTCTTGAACTTAGTGGTTTTATTGACCATCAACACTTGATGTTCTTTCTTGATATCCACCTCCGCTGATTTCAGCATCGAATACACCTCGGGAATGGACCTCTCCATCCCCTACATATTGAAGTTCAACACGAAGCTCTTGAAGCTTGGTGGGAGCGACTGGAGGATTCTGTCAACGACCGCTTCATCTGGGAGATTCATTCCCAGCTGAGACAAGCGGTTGTGCAATCCTGAAATCTTGAGGATGTGCTCACTGACAGAACTGTTTTCCTCCATCTTACAGCTGTAGAATGCGTCGGAGACATCATATCTCTCGACTCGGGCATGAGCTTGGAAAACCATTTTCAGCTCTTGGAACATCTCATATGCCCCGTGGTGCTCAAAACGCTTTTGGAGCCCCGATTCTAAACTGTAAAGCATGCCGCACTGAACCAGGGAGTAATCATCACAACGCGACTGCCAGGCGTTCATAACGTCTTGGGTCGCCGGGAGAACGGGTGCATCACCTAGCGGTGCTTCTAGGACATATGATCTCTTGGCATCTATGAGGATAATCCTCAGGTTACGGACCCAATCCGTATAGTTGCTACCATCGTCTTTCAGCTTGGTTTTCTCTAGGAACGCGTTGAAGTTGAGGGAAACCTGAGCGTGGGCCATTTGATCTACAAGAGATATTGTAAAGAATTTAGACTAAGTTCATGATAATTAAGTTCATCTTTAATCAAATTTCAATGAACTCCCACTCAGAATGACATCTCTCTAGTCATCTTAAGTGATACACGATCCGAATCGACTAGCACGTGTCCGATCATCACGTGAGACGGACTAGTCATCAACGGTGAACATCTTCATGTTGATCGTATCTTCTATACGACTCGTGTTCGACCTTTCGGTCTTCTGTGTTCCGAGGCCATGTCTGTACATGCTAGGCTCGTCAAGTGAACCCTAAGTGTATCGCGTGTGTAAATCTGGCTTACACCCGTTGTATGCGAATGTTAGAACCTATCACACCCGATCATCACGTGGTGCTTCGGAGCAACGAACTTTAGCAACGGTGCACAGTTAGGGGAAACACAATACTTGAAATTTTAGTGAGAGATCATCTTATTTACTACCGTCGTTCTAAGTAAACAAGATGCATAAACATGATAAACATCACATGCAATCAATTAAAGTGACATGATATGGCCAATATCATCTTGCTCCTTGGATCTCCATCTTCGGGGCACCATGATCATCTTGTCACCGGCTCGACACCATGATCTTCATCATCATGATCTCCATCATCGTGTCTTGAAGAAGTCGTCACGCCAACTATTACTTCTACTACTATGGCTAACGTTTAGCAATGAAGTAAAGTAATTACATGGCGTTATTCAGTGACACGCAGGTCATACAATAATTAAGACAACTCCTATGGCTCCTGCCGGTTGTCAAGTTCATCGACATGCAAGTCGTGATTCCCTATTACAAAAACATGATCAATCTCATACATCACATATATCATTCATCACATCTTCGTTTTTGGCCATACCACGTCACATAGCACATGCTGCAAAAACAAGTTAGACGTCCTCTAATTGTTGTTGCAAATTTTTACGTGGCTTCTATAGGATTTCTAGCAAGAACGTTTCTTACCTACGCCAAAACCACAACGTGATTTGTCAACTTCTATTTACCCTTCATAAGGACCCTTTTCATCGAATCCGATCCGACTAAAGTAGGAGAGACAGACACCCGCCGGCCACCTTATGCATCTAGTGCATGTCTGTCGGTGGAACCAGTCTCACGTAAGCGTACGTGTAAAGTCGGTCCGGGCCGCTTCATCCCACAATACCGTCGAATCAAAATTGACTAGTAACGGTAAGAAAGTTGAACAAACTCAAACGCCCACAACTGCTTTGTGTTCTACTCGTGCAAGATGCTACACATAAAACCTAGCTCAGATGCCACTGTTGGGGAACTTAGCATAATTCAAAAAATTTCTACGCTTTCACCAAGATCCAACTAAGGAGACATCTAGCAACGAACGAGTAAGAGTGCATCTACATACCGTTATGGAGATTGCGAGCGGAAGCTTTCGAAGAAGCGTGGATGAAGTAGTCGTACTCTTCGCGTTCTTCGTCACCGATGATCTAGCGCCGAACGGACGGCACCTCCGCGTTCAACACACGTCCGGTGGAGCAACGTCACCTCCTTCTTGATCCAGCAAGGGGGAGGAGAAGTCGTCAGAGATCCGGCAGCACGACGGCGTGATGACGGATGCAGTGGAGATCGCAGCATGGCTTCGCCGGGCGCCCTACGTGGGAGTATGGAGGTGTGACGGGAGGGGGAGAGGCGCCAGGGCAAGGGTGCGGCTGCCCTCTCCCCTCCCACATATATATAGGGGGCCAGGGGGTGCGCCAGGGCCCCTGCAGACCCAATCTGCAGGGGGGGCGGCGGCCAGGGGGGGTTCCTTGCCCCCCAAGGCTAGTGGGGCGCCCCCTCCCCCCTAGGGTTTCAACCCTAGGCGCATGGGGAGGTGGGCCCCTAGTGGTGCGCCAGCCCATTAGGGCTGGACACGTCCCCTCGTGGCCTAGGGGCCCCACCCAGTGGACCCCCGGGGCCCCTCCGGTGGTCCCGGGACGCTCCCGGTGACCCCCGGAGATCACCCGATGGCCGAAACTGGACTTCCTATATATCAATCTTTACCTCCGGACCATTCCGGCACTCCTCGTGACGTCCGGGATCTCATCCGGGACTCCGAACAACTTTCAGGTTTCCACGTGCATGTATCTCTACGACCCTAGCGTTACCGAACCTTAAGTGTGTAGACCCTACGGGTTCGGGAGACACGTAGACATGACCGAGACCACTCTCCGGTCAATAACCAACAGCGGGATCTGGATACCCATGTTGGTTCCCACGTGTTCCTCGATGATCTTCATCGGATGAACCACCGTGTCAAGGATTCACTCAATCCCGTATGTTATTCCCTTTGTCAATCGGTACGGTACTTGCCCGAGATTCGATCGTCGGTATTCCCGATACCTTGTTCAATCTCGTCATGGCAAGTCTCTTTACTCGATCCGTAATCCATCATCCCGTGACTAACTACTTAGTCACATTGAGCTCATGATGATATCTTACCGAGTGGGCCCAGAGGCACCTCTCCGTCATACGGAGTGACAACATCCCAGTCTCGGTTCGTACCAACTCAACAGACACTTTCGGAGATACCCGATGCGTATCTTTATAGCCACCCAGTTACGTTGTGACATTTGGCACACCCAAAGTATTCCTACGGCATCCGGGAGTTGTACAACCTCATGGTCTAAGGAATAAATACTTGACACCGAAAAGCTTATGCATTACGAACTATACGATCTCGTGTTATGCTCAAGTTTGGGTCTTGTCCATCACATCATTCTCCTAATGATGTGATCCCGTTATCACTGACTTCCTATGTCCATGGTCAGGAAACCGTGACCATCTGTTGATCAACGAACTGGTAACTAGAGGCCTACCAGGGACTCATTGTGGTCTATGTATTCACACATGTATCGCTGTTTCCGTACAATACAATTCAAGCATGAATAACAGACGATTATCATGAACAAGGAATAATAATACTTTTATTATTGCCTCTAGGGCATATTTCCAACAGGAGTTGGGGCGGTGAGGGAGGGGGCTAAATAGGGGTGGACTCGGCGGGAGGTGAGCCGAAATCCTCCCCCCGATTATTCGGCGACGCGGGCGAGTGATACGTCTCAAATGTATCTACTTTTCCAAACACTTTTACTATTGTTTTGACCTCATTCTTGCATGATTTGAACTAAACTAACCCGGACTGATGCTGTTTTCAGCAGAGCTGCCTGTATGGTTTTATTGTGTGCAGGAAAACGGATTTTTAGGTATCTCAGAAAATTCCAAGAAAAATCACAGAAAATCCACGCACCCGAAGGAACCTTGTGCCAGAAGATGGACCAGAGGGCAGCCAGGGGGGCCCAGGCGCCCTGGTGGCGCGGCCCCACCCCTGGCTGCGCCGGGAGGCCGCCTGGGCTGCTCCCACCTCCTCTGGTGCCCTACTTTGACCCGTATTTATCCCCGTGACGCAAAAACCCCAGAACAGAAGTCGTTTTCCCAGTTTCCGTCGCGGAGCTGCCGCCACCCTCTGTTCTTCTTCGGGAGGGCTAATCTGGAGGCTGATTTGGCCTCCGGAGAGGGGATATCGTCGCCATCGTCATCATCATCACCACTCCATCCTCCCTCCATGACTTCTCCTTCCATGTGTGAGTAATTCCCTGCTGTAGGCAAAGGGGATGGTAGGGATTGGATGAGTTAGATCATGTAATAGTTTATCAGAAATTTGGGGGCATGTTGCCTATCATCTACTATGGTGTTTATCATCTTTGCTTCAACTTGTTGCTCTTAATGCTTGTCACTTAGGGCCCGAGTGCCATGATTTCAGATATGAACCATATGTGTTTGCATGAATATATTTGTGTTCTTGATCCTATCTATGAGTTGTTTGCACCTATTACGGCCCGGAATCGGCGATCCCAAAAGTGACAGCTTGGGACACCAAAGGGGATGGTCCATAGTTTGAGGATTACATGTATCCATTGAGTTTATTGCTTTGTTCCGGTGCTCTTTGACAGGAGCACCTTAATCTCCATAAGTTTCTTTTGGCCCCGTTCGTAGCGGGATGGTAGGACAAAAGATGTTGTGCAACTTCTTATTGCAAGCACGTACAACTATACATGCCTAATGTTTGATATTTGCCTAGATGATCATTACTTTTCTGTGTGCCTTGCCCCAAGTTAGATTCATGATATATCTCATCCATGCAGCGCCCAACCATCCATCTCCCTAGCCTACAGTGTTTAAATCCTGCTGGTCACTAGTTGTTACTTTTGCTGTTTACTTTTGCTGTTTACTTTTACTATCACCACCATCACTATCATATCACCGTTACCACTTATCTTTTGTTGCAAGTAAGTATATTTCAGGTGCGGTTGAATTGACAACTCAACTGTTAAAGCTTATAAATACTCTTTGGCTCCCCGTGTGTCGAATCTATAAATTGGGTTATTCTTACCCGCGAAGACTATCTCGATCCCTTACGGTTGAGGGTTATCAAGTACCGTTTTCTGGCGCCGTTGCCGGGGAGCATAGCAATATTTACAAGTCAACTTGAAGTATCCTACCTGCTGCACTTCATCCGCTATGGGTAAGAAAGGAGACCCCAACGTTCCGATCTTACTATCCACTACAAGAAGAGGTACTGTTCTGAACACTAGTGCTACACTTGATTCACCTTCTGTTATGAGTAAGTTTGCCTCACCGCCACCACATGATGCTCCTACTGAATCTGTTACTATGTCCGATACTCTTGATGATGCTTCTACTACTCTTGATGATATTAGTTCACTTGGTTATGCTCTTGAGAAACAGATCGCTGCTGCAAAAAAAAATCTGGAATTGAAATTCCTGTTACTCGCTACCCCATTGGTGGAACTTATGATTATCCTGATTTGAGTAAACTCAAGGAGAGACTCCTTGATGATGATTACATTATGCTTGATGATGATTTATGCAGGGAACTAACAGATTTTTCCGGCTCTGACCCTGAAGCTATTAAGAAGCTGCTTGAAAAACACTCCTTGAAGAACAAGACTGTTCCTGATCCTGAATTCGCTACATCTCCTATATGCATCAATGATACTGATTATGATTTCTCTGTTGATCTTTCACTTATACCTATGGTTGAAGCTGACCCCTTTTATGGCAGAGAAAATGATGATGCTATTGCACACCTGACCAAACTCACTGAGTTGGGTGGCTTGGTTACCACGGATGAAAAGATACGTAACTTTTATGTGACTAAGCTTCTTCCCTTCTCTTTGAAGGGAGGTGCTAGAACGTGGTATGATTCACTACCATGTGGTTCCATTAAGAGTCCTCAAGACTTAGCTCACTCTTTTGTTGATAAGTACTTTCCTGCTCATATGCAACATGCTGCTTTACAAAGAATTTATAACTTTAAACAGTTGCCGGATGAACACCTCCCTAAAGCTTGGGGGAGGTACTGTAGTCTGATCCGGGCTAGACTAGGACATGGAGTTCCTAAGAATGAATTAATCGATATATTTTATGCTGGTCTAACTGATGAATCCAGGTCCTATTTGGATAGTTGTGCTGGTTGTGTTTTCAGGAAAAGAACACCGGACGATGCAGAGGATTTGATGGGCAGGATTGCCAAAAACCATGAAGATTGGTCCGTCCCTGAACCACCTCCACCACCAAAGAAGAGGGGCATGTTTGTTCTAAGCCCCGAAGATATGCGAGAAGCAAAGAAGTCTATTAAAGAGAAAGGTATTAAAACTGAAGACGTGAAGAATCTACCCCCTATTGAGAAGTTGTGTGAGCCTACTACTCACCCTCCTATGGTAGAGGTACACTCTCTTTTAGATTTCAACGCAAGTGACATCCCTCATGGTAAGCCTCCTGATCAATGTTTAGATGAGTTTGATAATTTTATTATGAAACAAAATCATTTTAATGAGAGGATACAAAGTCAATTGCATGATAGTTCCCTTGCTATCAAAAGTTTGCTTGATGTTCTAGGTAGAACAGTTAATGATGTTAAATGTCTTGTGAAGCATTTTCATATGGTTCAAACTCAGCTTGAACAAATTTCTAATGTGCAAAAAGATTTGCTTGCTAACAATGCCAAACAAGATGATTTGCAGGCCTTCGGGATTAAGACCCGAGGAGGAACTAGCACTCAAGATCCTCTCTATCCAGAGGGGCATCCGAGGAGAATCGAGCAAGATTCTCAAATGCAGGAAGAAGAAATTGTTGGCTCTCCAAAGAAGAAGAAGAAGAAACACAAGGAGGCTGACAATTCCAATGATCCTATTACAAGTGAAGAGCCAGCTGTTGATCCCAACAGTGTATCTATCTCCGATGCTGAGACTGAAGACGGTGCCGAACCTGAAGGTAAGGATAATGATGATCCGCCTGAAGTTCGAGAAGAAGAAGCACCTGACAAACGCAAGAAGTACACTAGAGAAGACTTCGTCGCAAGAAGACATGGGAAGTAAAGAGAACCATGGATACAGAAACCCATGCCCTTTCCAGGTATGTCTCTCAAATCTAAAGAAGAAGAGCATTACAATAAGTTTTGTGAGTGGATGAAACCTCTTTTTCTTCAAATCCCTTCGACTGATGCTATTAAGTTACCTCCCTATTCAAAACACTGTTCAAGAAATCTTCCGATTCACCGATTAATCTTCCGATATCGCTAATCGGGGGGTGACCGATAAGATTATGCCTTATCTTTGCCGTTTATCTTTTGGACCGATTTATCGTTCTGATAAGCGATTTATCGGGAATCTACCGATAAATCAGACCTACTCGTCACACTATGTTCGCAAAAACTATGTTTATTTATGTTTTGTGGACCATGTTACGGTATCTATACTATTGTCCTATTTTGTTTGCCATTATACGAGGATTCAAAGCCTAGAAATCAAGGTAACACTTCTGTCAAATATTGTTTTGGTGTTGAATATAGCGTATTTTAGTGTTGAGAACCTGAGATTTGAAACAAAATATCCGATTAATAGTCGACCGATAAAATCGATTAATCGGCCAATTTCCGATTAATCTCTAATCCTTAGCTGACCGAGACGATAACGATAAGCGATATCCTCAACATTGATTCAAAATATATGAAAGATATTGTTACTAATAAAAGAAAAGTTCCTAATGAAGCAATATCTACTATGCTTGCTAACTACTCTTTCAGTGGCAAGATTCCTGAGAAGCTTGGTGATCCAGGTATACCCACCATTCCCTGCTCCATAAAGAATAATTATGTTAAAACTGCTTTATGTGATCTTGGAGCAGGAGTGAGTGTTATGCCTCTCTCTCTTTACAAGAGGCTTTGTTTAGAGAAGCTAATCCCTACAGATATCTCTCTTCAGATGGCTGACAAGTCAACCGCCGTCCCGATAGGTATTTGTGAGGATGTTCCCGTAGAAGTTGCTAATTGTTTGATCCTTACTGATTTTGTTGTGCTTGACATGCCCGAGGATGGGAGCATGTCCATTATTCTTGGTAGACCTTTTCTTAACACCGCAGGTGCTATTATTGATTGCAATAAAGGAAAGGTTACCTTCAATGTGAATGATAAAGAACACACGGTGTATTTTCCAAAGAAGACCGACAAGAGGCATGGCCTCAACTCTATAGAAAATATCGAGACCGTGAAGATTGGAGAATGGGACTGTCCACTACAAGTGCACCACGAATACAAAACTATTATGGTAGGGACAATGTCCATTAAAGTAAAGGTGCAATGATCACTTCGTAAGAGGTGAGACTTTTTGCTCTATATATCGCCTGTTTGTTGGTAAGACTTGATCAACCTTACTAGTAAGCATGTTTTATATAGGTAAAAAGTTGAGCTTGTTATGTTTTCATTTGTTTTAGCTTTTGTTCTCCTTGCTGTACCAAGTGTTTATGTTTTTGAAGCTTCACACTACTAATCACTGCTTTAAGTTTTCAGAAAGTCTTGCAGCTTTTCGAACTTCGAAAAAAATTCAACAGTGAAGTTTTCAGAAAAATTCCAGAAAAATAAAAATAAAAATTTCCATGCCGGGAGTGACCCAGAGGCACCTGGGGCTGACCAGGGGGAGCCACCAGTGGCCCAGGCGGCCAGCTGGCGCGGCCTGCCCCCTGGTCGCGCCCATAGGGCGCCTGGGGCCCACAAGACCCCCCGCCAGGTGAGTCTTCTTCCTCTCTCTCTCTCTTTCTCTCCAAAAACACGAGTTCTGCACTTGTTCTTGCGTTCTTGCTGCTCTTGGAGGCGATTTTCGATCTCTCTCTACAGCCTATCATTCGAGCTGAGATTTTGAACAAATACTCCCTGGTATGTAACTCCTCCACCCCTCCAATTAGATTTTTGGTTGGTGGCTTCATTTGTGAGCATTTAGTAGTTCTTGGTACTGTGTAGATGAGCTTGCATGCATGTGTAGAAATTTATTTTCCAAGTTTTGATGCAAGTTTATGCCTTAGGTAAGTAAGTTGAGTAGTTTGCCTTAAACCACTTTGTTTAAATCCTTGTTTTTGTAATTTGTCAAAAATTTCAGAAATGAGTTTGTTAGGAAGGGCAAAGGGGTGGCTTGAGAAGAAGAGGCCCGCACACTCCGATCGAGTTACTAGAGCCGCAGCCTCACCCTCGACTGCTAGGGTGAGCTACAATGAAAATCATGTGCCCCTAGAGTTGTTGGAAGACACAAGTCCATCACGTGCTATGATGTTCCCATGTGATGAATTCCTTGAAGCTGCGGGAATTAAGGATGAGTTTTATAATCTTTGTGCTAATGCAGGTCTGACACGGCTCGTCACGTGCCGTGTTACTCAGTATCAAAAACTCATCTCCGGTTTCATTAACAGTTTTAGATATAACCCTGATACTGGTGCTATTGAGTTTAAAATTTACAATGATCTTATCACCATGCCCTTGGTAAAGTTTTGTGAAATAATAGGTGTGCCAAACGTTGGGCGGACGGCTAAGATGACCTCTCAGGCCTCCGAGCTGAAAACCGTCTTCAACTCTCTCTGCAGCATGGGTACGAGGGATATTCATCGGTCAAAAACCTCCAGTATCTTATTCCCTCACCTCAGGTATTTTGCATATTATGTTGCTAGAGGGGTATTAGCTCGTGACAACACGAGCAACACTTCTGCGCCGGATATTGCTATCCTGGCAACCGCCCTCTCAGGAAGGTTTGATTATAATTTGGGTGCCTTAATTGCTCGACGCCTTGCTATGAACGGTAACAGGGGAGATTTATTTGGTGGCGTTTATGCCACACTTATCTTAGAATATCTTAAAGGCACCCCACACCCTGATGATAAGCCTTTTACTTATTTAAGTTTCGATCTTGCTGCTATGAAAAGGCATAAGTTTGTTACCATGACTTCTGAGCTTGGTAATCTTGTTTATATCTTGCGTTTCGGAACTACCGCGGAACGCAAGATCCGTCTACCTGCACCTCTTTTGTTTGATTTTTCTCGCAGGAACGGATGGTCCTTTGATGTTATCCAGTTCGATGAGTTCATGGTCTAGCATCATTTTCATAACCCCATGGAGGGGGTTGTGCCCGACGAGGAGGAGCACGGTGAGTTACCACCTTTCCAGGGGGAGACCGTCACCCAGTTTGGTGAAGGGTCTTCCTCTGCTTGGAGTACGGACCCTTCTTCGTGGGAGGATCCGAGGAGTTCGGTGTACGCGCCGGAATCCTTCTACGACCCTTGGACTCACCCGCATTCCCCCGGAGCAGGAGGCTCCTGGGGGCAGTAGCTACTACCAACTTAGGCCAAAAGCCTAAGCTTGGGGGAGTACGTGCCCTTCTCACTTTTCCATTGTATTATCCATTTTATTTCTGTTCGCTTTAATCTTTTCGAAGTTTTTGCCCGTTCTTCTTTATTTCTTTTCTTTGCAAAAACAACAAAAAGATTTTCTCTTTCTTTTGCTTTCGTTCAACCTTTGAAATAATCCAAAAAGATTTCCTTTCTCTCTTTAGTTTGCTTTGTTTTCAGAGTTCAGCTCGAGTCCGTGATGGCATTTAATTATATTTCCCACGTTCGATCGTGCAAGTGACGAGGCAGTAATGACGAAGATCGACTGAAGGGAAGCAACAAGGAAAACCGGTATGAACTCTTCTTGTTTCTACTTTTGTACATATGCCTGTACTTATGATCTAGAGACCAGCTTGTAGCGACATAGTGCTATGTTTACAATGCTTTCCCAGTGGTTCATGCTTTCCTTGTGGCTAGTCTCAAATAGCTAGAGTATATAACGTGTTATTGAAATGATTTACATGCATTGCACTGTTCATAGTTTGGTATACTAAGGTGGTATTTCCCTTTGGAGAATTCTTGGATTGACTTGGCACATGTTTACACATGTTTTGGACTAAAAAGTCTGCTTTGCCTTGAAGATCTTTGAGTTTCAGAATAGTTATATCACTTTCATGCCCGATTCAATGTTGCTTTGTTGCTCTGCATGATTATGACCGTTATTGCTCTCCAGTTGGTCGCTTCCCAGTCTCTTGCTAGCCTTCGCTCGTACTAAGCGGAATTCTGCTTGTGCATCCAAATCCTTTCGAACCAGTTGTTCCATATGAGTCCACCATACCTTCCTATGTGGTATTTACCTGCCATCCTAACGAAGACTTTCTTGTACCATCTCGAAATTATTCAAATTTACTCCTGTTTTGTGCCTCTGTTTTAGCTCATGAGGAAGTAGTAGTTAATTCATGATCTTTTTAAGCTGGACAAGTTTTATCCCGGGATTGTATGTCTAATCTGCAAACCCCTAATACGAGAAGGAACTGGCATGAGTGTGCCCGGCTCATAAAAGATAATACAACAAACAAACCCTCCTTCACGCTTTGTTCATGAGAAATCAGAAAACTTTTGGCAGTGATAAACAAAGGAGATTAAGGGGATGTGATCGTCCCCGTGCGGGAGCCGTTCCTCGAAACTTGTCCAGCTCGAGAAGTAATTGGGTTGTCTACTAAACATTCGTTGACAAAATATGCACCTCTCAAAATCATTTTTACTCTGTTTTCAAAACCAAGAGCTCTGGTACATGTTTAGTCTTTGCTTCCAACAATGGGGTTTTAACCTCGCCATCAAATTCCACGGTTCGAGAGTCTCCACCTTCTTTCTTCAAAGCACCAACTAGGAGAGCATGATTGTCATTCTGAGTGTAATGTGCATTGTCCCAAAGTATTACATTGTCTTCTGCATGCTTGTGATATTATTTATTCAGAAATTCTTAGTTCTAGTCTCCTTTAAAACTCTGGAGGAGTTTCTGCATTTATGTTTTGCTTCACTCATGGAGGCTAGCAAGATACCACTCTAGTATGTTCAAGCTATGTGCAATGTAATCTTGTCTTGATTTTCAGTAGTATATTATTTACTTTTGGTTATTTGTGATTGGTCACTTGAAAGAAGGATTGCTTCGTGCATTGTCCTCATAGCATTGTTTCAATACTTGCTAGACTCTTTTCGTAGTACATGCTTATATACATCTAATGAAGCAAAAGAGTTTGTCAAAGTTTTCTTTGTCGCGTCCAGTTCGTTGAACTGAATTGCTTGAGGACAAGCAATATGCTAAGCTTGGGGGAGTTGATACGTCTCAAACGTATCTACTTTTCCAAACACTTTTGCTATTGTTTTGACCTCATTCTTGCATGATTTGAACTAAACTAACCCGGACTGACGCTGTTTTCAGCAGAGCTGCCTGTATGGTTTTATCGTGTGCAGGAAAACGGATTTTTAGGTATCTCAGAAAATTTCAAGAAAAATCACAGAAAATCCATGCACCCGAAGGAACCTTGTGCCAGAAGATGGACCAGAGGGCAGCCAGGGGGGGCCTAGGCGCCCTGGTGGCGCGGCCCCACCCCTGGCCGCGCCGGGAGACCACCTGGGCTGCTCCCACCTCCTCTGGTGCCCTACTTTGACCCGTATTTATCCCCGTGACGCAAAAACCCCAGAACAGAAGTCGTTTTCCCAGTTTCGGTCGCGGAGCCGCCGCCACCCTCTGTTCTTCTTCGGGAGGGCTAATCTGGAGGCTGATTTGGCCTCCGGAGAGGGGAGATCGTCGCCATCGTCATCATCATCACCACTCCATCCTCCCTCCATGACTTCTCCTTCCATGTGTGAGTAATTCCCTGCTGTAGGCAAAGGGGATGGTAGGGATTGGATGAGTTAGATCATGTAATAGTTTATCAGATTGTTGGGGGCATGTTGCCTATCATCTACTATGGTGTTTATCATCTTTGCTTCAACTTGTTGCTCTTAATGCTTGTCACTTAGGGCCCGAGTGCCATGATTTCAGATATGAACCATATGTGTTTGCATGAATATATTTGTGTTCTTGATCCTATCTATGAGTTGTTTGCACCTATTACAGTCCGGAACCGGCGATCCCAAAAGTGACAGCTTGGGACACCAAAGGGGATGGTCCATAGTTTGAGGATTACATGTATCCATTGAGTTTATTGCTTTGTTCCGGTGCTCTTTGACAGGAGCACCTTAATCTCCATAAGTTCCTTTTGGCCCCGTTCGTAGCGGGATGGTAGGACAAAAGATGTTGTGCAAGTTCTTATTGCAAGCACGTACAACTACCCGTGGGATACATGCCTAATGTTTGATATTTGCCTAGATGATCATTACTTTTCTGTGTGCCTTGCCCCAAGTTAGATTCATGATATATCTCATCCATGCAGCGCCCAACCATCCATCTCCCTAGCTTACAGTGTTTAAATCCCGCTGGTCACTAGTTGTTACTTTTGTTGTTTACTTTTGTTGTTTACTTTTACTATCACCACCATCACTATCATATCACCGTTACCACTTATCTTTTGTTGCAAGTAAGTATATTTCAGGTGCGGTTGAATTGACAACTCAACTGTTAAAGCTTATAAATACTCTTTGGCTCCCCGTGTGTCGAATCTATAAATTGGGTTATTCTTACCCGCGAAGACTATCTCGATCCCTTACGGTTGAGGGTTATCAGCGAGCTCGCGCCATCTCCCTAGTCGCACGAGGAGAGAAGGGCGTCGCCCTCCCCTGCCTCGCCCGAGCCAGGCTCGCGAGCTACTACCGATTAGGGCATTTTCCCTGAGCCTGTCCTGAACGTGCTTTAAGTTCCGTACGATGCGGACTGCACAACAAATGCAGGCAACCAAACGGGCCAAGTTCTTCTCGCATGGGCTAGGCTGGGCCATATGTGGGCAACCAAACACGGCCTAAACGTTTGATTTGGCCGTTCTCGCTAGATAAACCTAGAGAGATGCAATCTAGCACCTCCTGGCTGGGTGCGCCCTGTATATGAGTTCTACTGTAACCTCCTTCTAATCTACATAAGTGAGTTATATTGTATTCTTCGATTTGGGGTGCTCTGATTTGAGATAAAGTCTACACAAATAAGATGCATACCGATGTTGTGGTTCCATTTAAACGGTTGGTCCCTAATTTCGTCGACCGTAAACACTCGATTTTGTGTTCATATTTGGTCAAATTCATCACGTCCAATTGATCGTTTGAAATTTTCTTTGACCAGTAGCTTTATCACATACTACCTCCTTTCCGGTTTATAAGGCATGCGCGTATATCTAGGTTAACAAATAAACCAACGTAATACAAGTTATTTTTCACAAAAAATATATCATTAGAAACTTCAGATCTTCTACTTTCTAATGATGTAATTTTTAGACTATACAACTCATGTTATATTGGTCAAATTATAAACCTAAGGATACGCGCAGGCCTTATAAATCGGAAAGGAGGTAGTAATTTCACATGATCGATGTGTAGCATGTTTTCTGTTTTGACGATGGTAGGGTACATGAAAATCCATGGAAAAACAGGAGCTAGACCAACTGTGGTGGACAGGACCGGGACGGGGGAAGAAGAGAGACAACGCCCACAAATAGATCATGCTGCTCGGGACCAGTCTGACCTGAGAGAGGCCCAAGCAATCTGCGGTGTAAACCGCCTGGGGGTTGACATCTTCAAAACCACATCTTATCACCTGACCTGACCCTAAACTTTTCTTTTCAGATTATTACCCCCTCCGTCCCACATTATAAAAATACTTTTTTACACTAGTACTCCCTCTTTTCCGATTTATATTAATCATGGTTCACGACGAGTAAATCAAAACGGAGGAAGTAGATCACAAGATGGGACCATGAAACTTAAACAAGGAGCGCTCCACCCAAAAGTCCTCTTACCTCAAGTATATAAGATCAAAAAAAGAAGGAAAACGGAACGCTACTGCCAACTCCCGTGCTCCTATCCCCAAGTGGAATTGTGCGCTTAGAGACAATCCCCCAAAGACCCAGAGGACTGAAACTAGTAGAAAAAGACCCATTTGTCTCGATTTTAGAGGCCCATTTGTCCCAGTTCTGGACCCGGGACTAAAGTGTCGGTACTAAAGCCCAATACCTTTAGTCCCGGATCGCCCACGAACCGGGACAGATGTGGCTCCACATGTCAGCTGCGGCTTGCCCAGGCAGGAGGACCTTTTGTCTCGGTTGGTAGCATCAATCGGGACCAAAACACATCCACGCGTCAGCAGTTCAGTAGTTGGGGTTTTTATTTTTATTAGAGGGGGAGGGGGTTTGGGGGTTTGGGGGGTTTTGTAGGGTTAATTTAGGAGTTGGATATGTTGTGTTAGCTAGCTAATAGAGAGAAGTGTCCTCTCTTATCTCCGTGCTTGGTCGCCGCTACGTACTATACATATAGAAAGGACTCGACACGCTAGCTAAGCAAATGAAGGAAACCATTAAGTACACAAGATCATCATGAACATATACAGAGAGAAGTGATCGACCTCTCTTTCTCTGAGAGATTGGTCGAACCACAAGTTTTCGTATATCTATCCAACGCTACTGGCTACATATATACAATATAAGATCTCTTACAATTTCCTAACATCTAATGTCAAATTTCACATGATATTCTCGGGCTTTATTTATGACGTGGTCAAGAAATAATCCCGCAAATTCCTCTTGAATTGCTCGTATTCGATCTTGTGGTAGGAGTTCATCCCGCATCTGGCACATCTAATTTGAAGAAGGGGGTCAATACATATATATGAATAAAATTCAACACAAATGATGTTAATAAAATACAATTGTGAATATTATTGCTTACACACTTCATAATCTTTTTTAGAGTAGCCCCGCTTAGAGGTCGTCGCGTTGTAGATGTACTCGCAAATGTAGTATCCACAAAAATTATTCCCGCCGTCCTGCCACAACCATTTTACGAGAAATAGAGGTCAATCAAACTGATAATCAAGCATTATAAATGGTATTGATAAAACTACCTAGAATCAATGGGAGATGCGCGGAACTAGCTAGTAGTACTTACTCTCGAGTGTGTAAATCGCAGCTCCCCGGGCAGTCCTGGAGCTTGTGCGGTGAACTCTTTCCAAACCATGCGAGACAAAGAAAATAATTACTTGATATCAGGAAATGAACAAAATGGCCGATATGGTGCGATAATGATCGATTGAGCTTACTTCTCGAGCATTTTAGTCATGGCCGCATACTCCTTGAGATCTTTTTATCTCGAGTCTAAGACGGTTACTAGTCCCCGCTCAAGCTTAATCTCTAGGAGAATATAGTGAAAGCTGCGCACACATGCATAACTCATCAATTACATTACCGTAACCTCGAGTAATAAGGGAAACCGAATATGCACAAGACAGTAACCCTCTTCTTGGGGCGCTCGCCGTGAACATCATCAGGGTCATCTCGTCTGATCTTATACCGCAATGCACCGCATACCGGGCATGCGCTCGAATCCTCGTATGCACCGCGGTAGAGGATGCAGTCATTAGGGCATGCATGTATTTTCTGCACCTCCAATCCTAGAGGGCATACGACCTTCTTTGCTGCATACATACTATCGGGCAATTCGTTATCCTTTGGAAGCTTCTTATTCAATATTTTCAGTAGCTTCTCAAATCTTTTGTCAGGCACACCATTCTCTGCCTTCCACTGCAGCAATTCCAGTACGGTACTGAGCTTTGTGTTGTCATCTTCGTAATTAGGGTACAACCCTTTTTTGTGATCCTCTAACATGCGATCGAACTTCAGCTTCTCCTTTTCACTTTCGCACTGTCTCTTTGCATCAACAATGACCCGGCGAAGATCATCATCGGGCACATCGTCTGGTTCCTCTTGATCTTCAGCTTCCCCCGTTGCAGCATCACCGTATTCAGGGGGCACGTAGTTGTCATCATCCTCTTCTTCTTCGTTGTCTTCCATCATAACCCTTATTTCTCCGTGCTTGGTCCAAACATTGTAGTGTGGCATGAAACCCTTATAAAGCAGGTGGGTGTGAAGGGTTTTCGAGTCAGAGTAAGACCTCGTATTCCCACAGCTAGGGCATGGACAACACATAAAACCATTCTGCTTGTTTGCCTCAGCCACTTCGAGAAAATTATGCATACCCTTAATAAACTCGGAGGTACGTCTGTCACCGTACATCCATTGCCGGTTCATCTGTGTGCATTATATATAATTAAGTGTGTCAAAAACCATTACAGAACATCATGAATAGATAAGTGACCAAATTAATAGAAGTTCATCATCACATTAAAACCAAAGTACATACATAGTTCTCCAGAGCATCTAATTAAACCATACACTGAAACTATGTAAAACATTTCAATGAAACAACAAATGCGATCATAATCGCAACCAAGGTAACAATTGATCCAACGGCATAATGATACCAAGTCTCGGTATGAATGGCATATTTTCTAATCTTTCTAATCTTCAAGCGCATTGCATCCAACTTGATCTTGTGATCATCGATGACATCCGCCACATGCAACTCCAATATCATCTTCTCCTCCTCAATTTTTTTTAATTTTTCCTTCAAGTAATTGTTTTCTTCTTCAACTAAATTTAACCTCTTGACAATAGGGTCCATCTTGATCTTGTGATCATCGACGACTTCCGCAACATGCAACTCCAATTCCATCTTCTCCTCCTCAGTTTTTTCCAATTTTTTCTTCAAGTAGATGTTTTCATTTTCAACTAAATTTAACCTCTCCACAAGATGGTCGGTTGGAATTTCTGGTTCACATACCTCCTAGATAAAAACATCCATGTCACGTTGGTTGGCATAATTGTCATAAAAACTAAAACAAATAGTTATAAATTAAAGATAATATACCACATCCGAATCATAGACATGACGAGGGCCGACGTGGGCAGATACCAAAACCATCGCACTATATAATAACAAACAATAATAAAAGTAAGAAAATTATACAAATATCTTTCTAAATCATACAAGTAAGAAGTTTTTTCTTTTAGAAAGAAGATAAGAACAAGAGGCTCACCACGGTGGTGCCGGCGACGAATCGGCGCGGGCGAATAACGGCGGTGAGGATAGGGACGGGACTGGAGGGACCGGCAAACCTAGACAAATTTTGAGGGAAATGAAGATTGGACAAGGAGTTTTGAGAGAAGAAAGCTTAAGTAGTATGGCTAGGGCATTTCATCGAATACTTCATTCGCATAGGAGGTGAGCTAGAGCACCACAAAGCTCCCCCCTCGCCGGCTAGAAAAAACAGAACTTTGACCATGTTTATAGAGAAAAGTATGTACATCTAGAATACCAAATGCACATTATTGGATACATCGTGAGTTATATTTTCAGAATGTACATGTTTGATATTGTAGATGTAGACAATTTTCTCTATACACTTGATCAAAGTTGGCAAAGTTTGACTTTCAAAAAAATCTATAGGCACTACATTGTTGAACGAAGGGAGTAGTATTTAGTGGCTACAGCACGCTTGTTCTTGTGTTGCTCTAACGGTGCACGGGTGCCTCCGCAGACTGCTGGTGCCAATGCCCTTGCTATCAGCTTTCAGCATTCCGCCGCAGTAGTGGCAGGCAGCGTACGCTAGCTGAAGATCATCGTTTTGGTATATCTTGCTGAAGTGCTCCCAGACTATCGATCCGCCGCCGGCGGGGGGTTGCCCTTGCACAAGCGGCTCTAAGAGACCTTTGTACAGTGCCATTTGGCGTTTTTCTTGTGAGGGTGTAACTGTACGTGTTAAAAATGTTCAAATTAGCAAGGCAGAACAACACTACACTCGCCACTGGGTTACTAGCTAGTAGTACAAAAAACACGAGGTTTAGGGTTTCCTTACACTGTTCTTCAGAATCGATGCTGTTCAGCTCCCACTACCAGAATCGCCCCCTATGCCGACGGCCAGGGCCGTCGGCATAGCCCCGAGTCCCGTCGGGACAGACCTATGCCGACGGCCCTCGTCGGCATAGGGCCGTCGGCAACATATACGTCGGCATAGCCTGGTTGGCCGTCGGCATAGAAAAGCCGTCGGCATATATGCTATGCCGACGGCGGCCGTACATCAATGCCGACGGCAACGGCCGTCGGCAAAGCCCGTGCCTAACGGCGCCCACAGCCGTTAAGTTCGCCCAGCGACGGGCCGCCACGTGGCATATGGCTATGCCGACGGCTTGCCGTCGGCATAGGGCTGCCACGTGGCTGCCTGGCGTTGCTCGTGGACCAGGGCTATGCCGACGGCAAGCCGTCGGCATAGGGCGAACACGTGGCTGCCTGGCGTTGCCCGCGGACAATGGCTATGCCGACGGTCGTCGTCGGCATAGGCATGCCACGTGGCTGCCTGTCGTTGGTCGTGGACCAGGCCTATGCCGACGGCCCGGCCGTCGGCATATATTGAATTATAAGCCGACGGCCACTTCGTCGGCTTACTCATTCATACGCAGCTCCCAGTAGCTGACGCGTGGCAGGTATGCCGACGGCCCGGCCGTCGGCTTAGTACAAATTGTGTGCCGACGGTCAGGCCGTCGGCATAGCTGCCACGTGTCAGCTACTGGGAGCTCATAGTATCCCTATGCCGACGGCCTTGCCGTCGGCATAGCTTTCTTCTGCTTTTTTTTTCTGTTTTGTTTCAAATGAATTCAATTCAATACACAGCACATATATATGATAGAATAGACATATATAACAGAATAAACATATAAACAACAGCACATATCATCCGGCACCATCACAACAATATATGCATAATTAAGCATCATCACACACAAATCTCTAAAAGATCATCATCACAACCAACATAAACATAAGCATATAGAGAAGCACACAAGTCATCTAAATGATCATCACCACACACAAGTCCTATCAAGTATCATCACCACACACAAGGATCATCGAGCACCACGGAGGTCGTCACCGCCAAGACCGCCGAAGCCCAGGTCGTCACTGCTAGCGGCAGAGCCACCACCAAGACCGCCGAAGCCTCCACCTCCACCTCCGCCTCCGCCTCCGTGGATCGGAGTGGTCGGGCTCCGTGTCTCCGGAGTGCTGCGAAGACCACCGCCAACGGTAGATCCACCTGTTCCCTGGATGTTGAAAAGACATATTAACGGGATATATGACTATGTTGAAAGGCATGACATGCTTTGGATGAATAGATTGGGGATGAACTAACCGGCGAGGGGCCAGCGGTCTGTGCCACAAACTCCTCAAAGGTCAGCAGCACTGGTTGCGCTAGAGGGCATTGTGCTGGCTGCAACTGAGGACACCTGCCGGCCGCCATTTCCTGAAAAGCCTGCTGCATCTGGAGATCCCTCTGCACTTGGTGTTCATAAAGCCTCTTATGCCACGCCATGGTCTCCTGGCGTGTGTACTCCAGGTAGGCCTACGGTATGCCATGATAGAACTCATAAAAATAATAAATGCGGAAAATAAAATGAGCAATGAAGATAAGAGGGAAAATACTTACAGATTGTTGCTCCTGGAAGAGGGACTGTGCACTGGTCACTGGCTGGCTCGTGCGCTGGCTCAGGCTCGGGTCGATCCGACGAAGTTGTGTGTAGGAGATACTAGGAGTGATCACAGCATCGAGAACCGCCTCCCGACCGTGCTCCTTGGGCCCCATGCTCACCACCGCCCTTTCGTCCAGAGGCGCCGCAATGGGGTCAGGTGTGTCAGGATGCAACTTTAAATAGGCTTCAGAGTAGGCTTGGATGTTCCCCGCGGTCTTCTTGCCGTAGTACTTGTTATCGCCAGGCTTGGGGTCCTTCCGCGTATGGGCGATCTCCCACGCCTGCATGTCTGACAGCGGCCGCTTCAGTTTCTCCTCCTGCACCACCAAACAGAGGTTAGTCATACATAAGAAACTGATGGTAAATAGAAGAAGAATGTTTAATGGGGTTAGTCATACATTAACTGCCTTGTGGAGATAGTGGTTTCGGTTTCCCTGAGCATGTACTCCCTCCGTCCCTCGGTTAGCCTTATTTTTGGTTCTCATAGCCGCCCAGGCTCCAGCCTCATCACACCAAAGATCAACCAATGCCGCCCAGGACTCGTCTTTTCCATAACACCAATTTGGACACACCTACATAATAAAAGCATAATGGCATATAGGTGTGTCCAAATTGGTGTTATGGAAGCATAAAGCATAAAGCATAATAAAAGCATAATGGCATAATGAAAAGCATAATGGCATAATGGAAGCATAATGGCATAAAGCATAAAGCATAAAGCATAATGGAAGCATAATGGAAGCATGAAGCATAATGGAAGCATAAAGCATAATGGAAGCATAAAGCATAAAGCATAATGGAAGCATAAAGCATAAAGCATAATGGAAGCATAATGGCATAAAGCATAAAGCATAAAGCATAATGGAAGCATAATGGCATAATGGAAAAAAATTTATACTTACCGCCAAGAACTCGGGCTTCTCCAAGGTAATGCCCATCCTCCGCGTATCTTCCTTGGTCATCTTCACACCAAGAACGTCGTGGTAGTATGTGGAGATGGCCACATAGCGCACCTCGTACTGCAGCTGGCGGGCCTTCTTCTTGCATTGGCGCAGCACAATCTGGTCCGCTCTAGCCCTATGCTCCGGAAGAACTCGATATAATTTCTACAAACATGCATGAAACAAGAATGGAAGAAGCCCTGAGTTAAATCATTCATGAAAGTAGAATGGACTTCTGAAGAGAACTCACCCAAAAAGTAGTGATCACGGCCTTGGCATGGGTGTCATGGTCTGCGTGGGGGGCCGCTTCCCAGTGGTCCTAGCTCGTGGCCAAAACCCGACGATCCGGCTGCCTGACTGGATCCGGACAGTACAACCCCGGCCAGTGTAACTTCAGCAAGACAGTGATGAGGCCGTTGGGAATATGGACCCCTTTAGAATATATCCAGTTGCTGCAAAAGAATGAATTATTAGCATGTGACAAGCAAAATATATAACAACCGGAATAAGCATGTGACAAGCAAAATAATGAAATTATTAAAAGGTGGCGCTTACTCTTTTCCCGTGGGCTGAATGAGCCACTTCTGCTCCTCAGTAGCAGGAACCTGCTTTGGTAGCTTTGCGTTACCACGCAGCCACCCCTTGTTGTCAACCCCGGTCCCGTCACCACCATCATCCCCGCCACCACCCTCCTCCTCGCCTGCCTCGCCCTCCTCCTCCTCCTCCTCCTCCTCGCCTGCCTCCTCCGCCACCTCCTCCTCCTCCTCCTCCACCTCCACCTCCTCCTCCTCCTCCCTAGAGTGTACCTCACTAGAGGAGGGTACCTCACTAGAGGAGGGCCTCGAAGACAACACCCCTAAGTCGGTGAGGGTGCGCTCTTTCTGGCCGCGACCCCCTGTAGTGGCTCTCCCCCCAGCACCTCGTCCTCTAGAGGATCTCCCTCCTCCTCCTCTAGGGGCACCTCTCCCTCGACCTCCCTGTGAGGAGTCATCGTCAAGTAGCCGAGGGGGGGGGATTACGTGCTCGACCACTCCGACTAGCCCCCCCGACGACCTTGCGTAGGAAACCCACGCCGTCGGCCTTCCCCTTGCCCATGTTCCACGAACCTGCATTGAAAAGAGAAAAAGCAATTAGTAAATTAATGAAATGAAGGAAAATGCATGATAATAAACACATTAATAAAAATGCATAAAAAGGCATATTCCTAAACTATAGAAAAAAAATACTTGAAACGTACATCTGCTAGAACCCATATGAATCATCACTGTTGTAACCTCTTTCTCGGTCCGTCTCATCATCACTATCAATCATATCATCTTCGTTGTCCGACGGAGGTGGAGGCTCTTCCTCGTCGTCAGCGGCTTCGTTTAACTTTTCTAGCATAAGTATGTCATTTTCATTGACAATGGTCTCACCATCATTCCGTGTATCGTCGATGTTTGGGTCCACATCATCATCACCCAATGGTCTAGCGTCATCGTTTCTAACCACACCATCATCATCATCATCATCATCAGGTTGCTCTTGATAGAACACTCCCTCGTATGTCATGGGGTTAATGTTGTAGTAATCGTCTTCATTCGGGTCTGGCAGCTTACCATGTGGCGAAACCTTGAACACAACTTCCCAACCCTTTAGATACGCTTTCTGGCATGGGTAAGGCAGATAATATACTTGTGTAGCTTGGGTAGCCGCAATGAAGAGATCGGCTCCGGCATAGACGGTTGATGGTTTAACTTCTACCAAACCAATGGAAGGCGTATGTTTTACCCCCTCCCGCGGATCGAACCATCGACATTTGAACACAGGAAGACTTAGGGTCTCACGCCCCTGGCGGAATTTAACCTCGTATATATTTTGTACCCTTTCGTAGTAGTCTACTGAATTTTGACCGGGGGTGTACACTCCGGTATTTATAGTTTTGGGATCGGGGCGGCTGTTTTGGTGCTCCTCTGTATGGAAGCGATACCCATTCACATCATACTTTTTACATGTCATGACGGCAGGGTCAAAACCCATGGAAACCCATCTCAATTCATCATCCATAGATATGTTCGGATCTTTTCCGGGTAGTCAGGCCCCGGAATGATGAGCGACAAGAACATGGTCTTCCGTTGCATTAGGGCACCGGGAGGAAGATTGAGCGGAATTACAAACACAGGCCAGCAGCTGTATGGATTGGACGACATACCATATGGATTCAACCCATCACCTGATATGGCTATTCTGACATTCCCAGCCTCGGCTGCTTCCTCGGGGTATTCTTCATCGAATGACTTCCATGCTTCCCCTCCCGATGGATGTACGATTTTATTTGGATTGTACCTTATACCTTCCTTGTGCCACTTCATCATTTTGGCAGACTCCTTCGTGATGAAAAGGCGCTGCAGTCTTTTTATAAAATCAAGATACCGAAGAACCTTAACGGGGATGGTTAGCTGCTTTTTCTCACCATCCTCACCGACCACCTCAATGTACCGAGACGAACCGCACTTACTACAGTACTTGTCATCCGCATACTCGTGCCTAAACAAAAGGCAATTCTTCGGGCAAACAT
>LR738713.1:996506-1008587 GCA_902687465.1 Secale cereale | reverse complement strand
GGTGCCGGCGGCGGCGCCGTCCGTGAGGGGGGGCACACACCGGACACGCGTCCCGCCTCTTCGGACATGCCACCACACCACCACGCATGTATGAGGTCCCGGTGCGACGCTCCGGTGGCATTGCTACCCCCCCAGTGCCCCCGTCCCGCCTAACCCTGTAGCGTTGGACCACGGGATCTAGCCCTTTGACTTTGCGCGGACGGTCTTTGGCCAGTGGACCTCCCCGCCCGGTTGTGTTAGGTCAGCCCATAGGAACAGCCTGGAGAAACATCCGGGACAGATCCACAGCAAGATCCCCTCCGTGTAGACCCCACGCGTCCGTTTCCCCCCTCCAGGTGCCGGCGGCGGCGCCATCCGTGAGGGGGGCACACACCGGACGTTCGTTACCGGAGGGGGGGGGGCGGCAATCGATATACATCGGGATTTTTTTTAGATAAGGCATAATTATCTTATGCAAAACAAAAATTAAAATAAAGTAAAAACAACAAAGCAAAGTAAAAACAACAAAGCAAACTAAAAATAAAAATAAAGTAAAGTACACCTATGCCGACGGCTAGGCCGTCGGCATACCATTACACCCCACGCAGGTTGTGCCGCGGATCGATGCCGTGGCGTGGCGCAGGGATCGATGACGTGGCGAGTGGGCCTATGCCGACGGCCGTGCCGTCGGCATACCTCTGCCACAAATAACAGAAATGGAATTAAAAAAATAATTAAAATAAATGTATGCCGACGGCCTGGCCGTCGGCATATCAGCCTTCGTCTCACGGATCGATGACGTGGCTTGGCGCACGGATCGTGGACGTGGCAGAGGGGCCTATGCCGACGGCCACACCGTCGGCATACCTCTGCCACAGATATGCCGACGGGCGCCGTTACGGCCCGTCGGCGTAGGGTCAACGCCGTCACGTGGTCTGCGCTGACCGGGCAGGTGGGCCAGGTCTATGCCGACGGCCTTTCCTATGCCGACGGCACCCGTAGGCGTAGCTCGTGCGATCCCGACGGCCTCCTCTATGCCGACGGGGCCGTCGGCATAGATGGATGTATGCCGACGGCTTTTGTACGCCTACGGCCTTCCTTTAGCCGTCGGCATAGGTCTCTAGATGCCGACGGTAGCCGTCGGCATATATTTGGCCGTCGGCAAACCCTGTTTTTCTGGTAGTGTCCCTCTCGAGGTTTTCTAAACTCCGTCGTTCGGATGCTGGGATTGTCTGTGAGTACTCTGGTCCTGAGAAAACTCCAATGCGAATCATGTTTTTCTCGGCCTTGGAACTAATTGGCGGGGCACCATCAACATCTTTCTGGTTGTAGACCTTGCACAGAGTCATCTTCTCCTGCAGTTGAACACGCAAGGTAAAGGGCAGGGCAGAGTAACTTAATAAAGACTCAGAGTGTCTATGTCTCTATGGACAAGTGTGCGAATGCATATATTTTATCTAATAAACAGATCTTTGGACTCGATAGATAGACGTGCCCATCCCGCTCAACTCTTCTGAGTTTTTGCATGCATGTTAGAGAAACTAATACAGTAAGTATTATTTAGCAAATTTCTAGTATTAAAGAAACCACCAGGTAGAGGTTCAACAAAACAAGCCACAAAAAGGAAAGGAAAGGAAAGGTAAATGGCTAGGGAGAAGATTAATCTCAGCAGTATTGCTTCATATGCAACAAAGCTAACCACCCGATGACTGCTAGGCGGTGTCCAGCTCTCAAGATGCCGAAGCCGGCGGCGATGCTTTGTGGCTATGGGACTGAGAGCATGGCCTTCTTTCAGATGCCTGACAACATTTGCAGGGCAGACCTCGCACCTCCATCTTCCCCAACGGCCATCGTCACGATATCGGGAGGCTCTATCTCTTCAAGCATAGTGGAGGCAGAGGTTGCCAAGATAGCTCAATATCAGCAACAATGGACGTGGGAGGCTATTCCGCATGGCCAGAATGCCTTTATCATGTCTTTTCCCAGCGACGAGGTGCTTCTGAGAGTTTCTGGTTTCACGGTCTTCATCAAATCGCACAATATCACTATGGAGTTCAAGGCTTGTCATTCCGAGGAAATACCGAATCGCTTTGAGCTTCTTCCAGTTTGGGTGCATGTGCACGGGGTTCCCCACGCACTCCGGCATTTCTTGGGCCTATGGGCGGTCGGCTCTGTCATTGGCGCCACTCTTGACGTCGACCTCCTATGCTTGCGCCGTCGAGGTATCGTGAGGATTCAGGTCGGAGTGCTAAATCTTGATGCTTTTAAGATGAGTCCTGTTAACTCTCTCACGTCAGATGTGGTTGTCCAAAAGAAGGGCTATGAATTCCGGTACACCCTGGAAGATGATAATTTCCGTGTGGATACTGACTTTGTGCCTCGTGTGTGGGAACATGGCGATGATATGGATGGGGACAAGGAGTTCGATCGAGAGGACAACTCTGGGGTTGCTGATATGAGCAAGAGGCCGAAAGCGTCCTCGGCGCCCGCCAATGGGGCGGCATCCTCCTCCTCGGGAGGCGTGGTTCCGATGCAAACCACCGCCTCCGTGCCAGCTTCAGCCAGTGCTCCACCTTGCTTCACTTCGCGACGCTCGGTGGGGGAGCCTCCGGCGGCCTCGGAGCTTGAGCCGTCCCGCACCTCTCCGCAGCCTACCGGCATTGCTCCGCCTCCACACTCCCAACCGACGCCCTTGGCTGCTATTCGGACACGGGAGGATGGGCCAGCGACGCCCTTGGCGCTGGGGTCACCGGCGGATGATGCTGCTGAACACCCCTCGACATCGACATCAACCTCTTCCCGCTCTTCTGGTCGTCGGGGTGTTATCTTCTCTCCGGCGGTGCGTGCTGACCATGAGTCGGCGTTGGCGACGCTTCGGGCGATGTCTTCAGTGCAGCCGTCACAGGAGCAGGCCGTTACACCGATGGCTGCCCTCGAGAGCGAGCTGCAGCCTTTGTGGTCCCCCCCTGCGTCGCCAGGGCTGGCGCTGTCTCAAGCGTCGCAATTGGGGGACGAGGGGGCTGCGCTTGCTGCCCCTGGTCTGGAGGACGAGGTGCGGTGCTCTTTGTTGCCGGAGACGTCTACTCCTCCCTTCCGGACCTCTGGGATGCGGGCCGCTTCGGAGCTGTCTTCTACGCCTAGACGTAGCGGCCGCCATGTCGTGGGGGCTGATGGAGCCTCCGCCACCGACGAGGATTCCTTGCAGAGGGCCATGCGTAGAACGGCATCGCGGAATCTCGACTTTGATGGTACGTCTTCTTGCAAATATTTTCTATCTTTCGATAAAGCCAAAATGTCTTCAAATATTGCTAGTCTTGGTATATCTTTGGGTAAAAATGATGCAGTAGTTGATTTCTCGATTAAAGCTCTTAAGCAAATGGAGGTCGACCGGTTTACGGTTGCTCCTAAAACGCTTCTTGCGGTGGATCCATTAGTTTCAGATGAGGAGGATGAGGAGTCCGATGCCAACCCTGGAGGCAGACTCCTCTCCCATCTGGTTAACGATACTAGAGAGGTGGACTTTGAAGATACCATGCGTGATACGATGCTTTATGAGCTCGTTGCATCGGTTCGTAAGAACAAGTCTAACTCTGGCAGCAAAAAGGGTCGCCCTAAGAAGAAGTCCAAAGTATCCAAACGTAACAAAGTTTCCCCATGAAAGGAATGTTTTGGAATAGCAGAGGTCTTGGGGACTTGGCTAAGTACAAACATATTTCCGATTGCGTTTGAGATCATGCCCTCGACTTCGTGGCAATATCTGAGTGTAGTAAACGCGACTTTCCAGCGCGTGATTTGGACCATTTTTCATGTGGCAAAGATTTCGAGTGGCATATCTTGCCGCCTTCAGGGAGGTCCGGAGGTATCCTTTTAGGTATACACTCTACTTACTTGGAACTCCTGTCAACTTCAAAGGGGGAGTATCATATCAAATTCCACCTGAGAAATAAGTCTGATAACTTCATTTGGAGTCTAGTTGCCATATATGGAGCCGCTCAAGATGAATTCAAAGCGGCTTTCCTAAAAGAACTGGTCAACACCTGCAGAGAAAACCCTCACCCTATGTTACTTGGGGGGGGGGACTTCAATATTCTGCGGTATAGGCAAGATAAAAACAATGACAGGTTCGACAATCGATGGCCGTTTCATTTTAACGCGGTCATTGACAGTCTTGATCTGCGGGAACTCTCCCTCTCGGGGCGTCAATCTACCTGGGCCAACAATAGATCTACCCCAACTTTTGAAAAACTAGACCGGGTCCTAGTCACTACAGACTGGGAATTCAAATACCCTTTAGCATCAGTAAGAGCTTTGGAGCGAATTGAGGCCTTATCGGACCATGCTCCTTTGCTCACTGATTTTGGCCAACCTGCTTCCACGTCGAACCGCCATCAGTTTAAATTTGAACTGGGGTGGCTCACGAGAGAGGGCTTCCCGGATTTGGTCAAAAAGGTGTGGTTACGCCCAGCACGGGGTGACACACCGATTCAGCGTTGGAATAATCGCATTAGGGCGTTGCGTCAATTCCTTCGTGGCTGGGCTAAGCATACCGCCGGGATTTATAAGAAAGAGAAGATGCGACTATCCGTCTTGATAGACTCCTTAGATAAAACAGCGGAGGTGAGGCTTTTATCTGCGGACGAGATTGAATAAAAAAGTCATCTCACTGAGCAGCTAGCCCGCCTCTTACGCGAAGAGGAGATCAAATGGTACCAACGGTGCAAGACTGACTCGTTGGTACTTGGGGATGATAACACGAAGTACTTCCAAATGTTAGCCAATGGTAGACATAGAAAGAAAAGAATTTTCACCCTGGATCAGGATGAGGGCCGCATTGAGGGGGACGGCCCGCTCAAGGACTTTATTACCAAATACTATAAAGACTTGTTTGGTCCATCCTCGGAAACTTCGTTGGAGTTGGATGAGTCTCTTTGTCATGACATTCAGCAAGTTTCGGCGGCGGAAAATGAATTCCTAACCTCTGCTTTCACTGAGGAGGAAATTCAGACTGGGGTTTTCCAAATGGATCATAATAAATCTCCGGGACCGGATGGTTTTCCGGCGGAGTTTTATCAATTTTTTTGGGATATGTTAAAGTCTGATCTAGTTCAGTTGTTTAATGAACTGCATGCTCATAGACTAGACATTTCCAGAATTAATTTTGGTGAAATTATTCTTTTACCAAAGTTAAAGGATGCCAATCGGATTCAACAGTATAGACCGATTTGCTTATTAAACGTGAGCTTTAAGATTTTCACCAAGGTCGCGACAAACCGTCTGAATGTGGTCGCTGACCATGTAGTGAAACCTTCTCAGACGGCGTTCATGCAAGGACGGAACATCTTAGATGGTGTGGCTGTTCTCCATGAAACAGTTCATGAGCTTCACCGTAAAAAGTTGAACGGTGTCATCTTTAAGATCGACTTCGAGAAAGCTTATGATAAGGTGAAGTGGCCTTTTTTGCTACAAACTCTTCGCATGAAAGGTTTTTCTGATACTTGGTGCCGATGGGTCGAGAGTTTTGTGTCTGGAGGTAGTGTGGCTATTAAAGTCAACGATGACGTAGGCAATTATTTCCAGACCAGGAAGGGGCTTCGTCAAGGCGACCCCGCATCTCCTATCATCTTCAACATTGTGGATGATATGCTAGTTACTCTCATTGAGAGGGCCAAACTAGCTGGACAAATCACCGGGGTCATTCCTCATCTAGTAGAAGGAGGCCTCTCATTTTTGCAGTACGCGGACGACACAATCCTGTTTTTGGATCACGACCTTGAAAAGGCCAGAAACCTCAAATTGGTATTATGTGCTTTTGAGGAGCTCTCGGGCCTGAAGATAAACTTTCATAAAAGTGAACTATTCTGCTTCGGCGAAGCCGCAGAAAACTCACAAGCTTATGCGGAGATTTTTGGATGCCATTTAGGCCAATTTCCGATTAGATATCTAGGTATTCCTATTCATTATCGGCGTTTGACAATCGCTGAATGGAAGCATGTTGAAGAAAGACTGGAGAAATGGTTGGCGAGCTGGAAGGCCAAACTCCTGTCTTATGGGGGCCGACTGGTTCTTATCAACTCGGTACTTACCAACATGGTTCTTTATATGCTTTCTTTTTTCATCTGCCAAAAGGTGTTCTCCAACGCCTTGATTATTTTAGATCAAGGTTTTTTTGGCAGAGTGAAAATGAGAAAAAGAAATATCGCTTGGCTAGGTGGAATATTATATGTCGGCCTAAAAGTCAAGGGGGCCTCGGAATCCAGGATCTTGAGATAAAAAACATCTCATTGCTCAGCAAATGGGTATACAGACTACTAACTGAGAATGGTGTTTGGCAGGAGATCATTTGTAATAAATACGTTGGGTCCAAAGCAATCTCCCAGGTTTACTGGAAACCAGGTGACTCACATTTTTGGAGTGGGGTTATGAAAACTAAGGAATTCTTCTTCCAATTTGGCACCTTCTCGGTCCGGGATGGCTCCCAGATTCGATTCTGGGAAGACACCTGGCTAGGGACTACTCCTCTAAATGTGCAATACCCAAGCTTATATCGAATAGTTAGACATAAGTTTGTCACGATTAAGCAGGTATTGGGACAAGTAAACCCGGATATTTCTTTTCGCAGAACGATTTCGGGACCTCGTTTGAATGCACGGAACGATCTGCTGACTCGTTTGGAAGCTGTCCAACTGTCGGCTGAATCGGATATCTTTAAATGGAATCTGCATCTGAATGGTAGATTTTCAGTTAAATCTATGTACGATGCACTGGTTCATAACGAGGTTCCATCGGATAATAGAAAATTGTGAAAGCTTAAGATTCCTCTAAGAGTGAAGATTTTCCTTTGGTTTCTCAACAAAGGAGTTATCTTAACTAGGGATAATTTAGCTCGCCGAAACTGGAAAGGCAGCAAAAAATGTGTCTTTTGCAATCATAATGAATCCATTAAACACCTATTTTTTGATTGCAAGTTCGCTAGATTGGTATGGGCAATAGTCCAAGTTGCTTCGAATTTATACCCTCCACGCAGCGTACGGAATATGTTCGGGAACTGGCTGAGGGGAATAGATAAACAATTTTCTAAGCACATTCTTGCGGGGGGGGTGCTGCCTTATGTTGGGCATTGTGGCTAACCAGGAATGATATTGTTTTTAACCAGAAAAGTGTTTCATCTCCCATGCAGGTAATTCATATATGCTCGCGATGACTCCGTATGTGGTCTATCCTGCAGAGGCCGGAGGACAGAGACTTTTTTATGATGGCTTCTACCCGGTTGGAGTGCTCGACCAGGGACATTTTCTACCCCCATGGATGGCGGTGTGACCTTCGGATAGGCCCGGCATCACCTTAGGCCTCTTTTATCTTTTTAGCTACTTCTGGCGTCACGCCTTTTTGTTTTGATTTTTGGACCTGGTACTTTGGCTGTGTGTATCTAGTTATGCAGAGGCCGGGTTATCTTTGATGCGGTTGTATCAACTCGATATTTCAATTCAATGAAAATCCCTTTATCGAAAAAAATAGTACTCTTCACATGGCCATCATCAGTATTCAGTAATGGCAAATCTTGGAAAGCGGGGGAAATGAACACTGAGTGCCAAGAGGCATCAGCTCGCACGATATAGATGCAACGAAAGCAAAGTGTTTTTTGGTGTAACAAAGCATAGCAAAATCTAGCTCATTTTATATTTCTCACAGATGCATGTAAATGCTGGTGCTACATACAACAAAAATGGTTGCTCATGCATAGAAACAAATTAAGGTCAACTAAGTATTTATGAATTCAAATCTTATAGTACTAGCTGGTATTTACTTGGTGGTACCTACCTCGATAACTAGCTTAAGCCCTTCCTCCCGCATGTTGTGGTACTGGATCATGATCCAGCAGTCCGTGGTGGTGCCATCGTTCATGCCCTTCTTCTTCCCACTCCCGGCGTGACCGGAGCCCTTGCCCTCGGGGTGCGGCACGAACTCCAGCGTCTTCTTCGACCCGATGTACCTACAATCCACGGCGCCACCCCCAGGTGCTTCTTCTCAATCCAGCGGCCGTGGGGCGTGCCTATAGGAGGCACAAACGTTGACAGCCCCGCCGCGACGAAACATGGCGGGAGCTCTGATGGATGCCTCGAGGCAAGGTGCGCCTTCACCCACGACCCGCGCTCCTGCTGCGCTAGCTGCAGGCGGAGGTCGCTTATGCTCTCTTGGTCGGTGGACTTGACGTGGATCTTTCCTGCAGCAGGGAGAAATTCGAGCTGGAGTGGCTCCATTGGAGATAACCTAGCTTTAGAGAAGTTAACAACTTGACCAGCTAGCTAGAGTGGTGTGCGAGAGCTTCAATGGAGAGGGATGATAGCCCGAGTGCTTCATGCCCCAGCCCCGATGGTGGTGTCCGTGACCTGCATGCTTCAGTTTTACTAGCAAAAGAGCCCGTGCTTTGCAACGGGATAGAAAAAAACACACGTTCTTAACCCAATAACCACGACTCGAGACCCTGGTAGGTAGATGTTCTTTATTTTAAAATGGCATCACATTTGTGTTCCCGATGGTGGTCTCAAACGTATCTGAATATGGTCAGTCTAAGGCGTCTCTCTCTCACACACACGTACGCGCGCTCGCACGCACACAATCGCTCAGAATAAGATGAGAAAAATGTTATTTTTTCCCGTGAGGTTTTTCAGAGTTGTGCGTGCGTGGTTATCAATGTTTTTTTCCTCTCAATCTGGTTTTAATGTGTGTTTATTTGCAATTTGGATCGCCACCGGTGCGAAAGAAAAATGGACCGTGCACTATAGATTAAGTTGCACCCAAATTAATAGTTTAGAAATATTTAACAGCTAAAAGTAACAGTTTATTTAGATTCTACACATTTTTCTAATCAAATTTCATATATAATATGTTAAAATCGGAGTTACGGTTTAAAAGATAAGGATATTTTTGTTTTAGATAAACTGCAGATTAATTAACCAAAAGGTTAGGGGTTTTTCTGTTAAAACACAAAAAAACTATTCGGCTGACTTAAATATGGATGACGGGTTGATTACATGAAACCTGAGGGGTTCTTATGCGAAAATGCCAAATAACGGTTCGGTATGACTTAAACGTGTAGTGCGGGTTAATTTATAGAAAACAGAGGAGCTTTTCTGCAAAGTGGCATGACGGACGGGCTGAAACCCAACTTTCTTTATTATTAGGTAAAGATAAAGATAAAGATAGTAAGTACCTAGCATATAGAATTGTAGATAGCCCGTCGGCCATGGCCAGCCCGGCCCCGATAGCACCGCGTCAATCGGGCTCGGGCTCATGCACTCGAGCTCGCCTAAAGCTGGTGGCTACGACAGAATAATCGACAAGTACAGAAATCAGCATGCTTATATATATATATATATGCTTATTATAGCAGAGTTCCTCCGGTTCCGTAACCCCATGGAGAAAATAAGTGCATCGATTTACGCATGCAATCCTTAATTTTTTTGCGGTCAAACGTATACCTGCATGCTGTCTTCTCGACACTTTGTGCAGTCTTTTTGATCTTAGGCACTCTTTCTTTTTATTTTTCACAAAGTTCCTTTGTAGCTCAGACTATATGGAATCTCTTATCCTCAACCCTCCAGCCTTTCTTTGAGATCCGTACTCTTCAACTTACTAACAGCACGAAGATTTCTTTTTTTTTGTTTCTCTCAAACGCAACGAAAAAAATAGCGCGCTATCTAAAATAGCGTGACCCTTCTCCAAATGCTATACAAGTTATTGCGTGCTATATTCAAAACAGCGTTTCGAAAAAAATATCAAATATATCACAGAAATTAAGGATTTCAACGTCTAAAATTTTGTCAAGGAGTTATACACGCATACCGCCGGTGTACACATTATGACATTAGATGCACTTAAGAGAATTCTTCTTGTTTTCGTCCAGACAAATGCAATATTTCCATCCTAGATGGGTCTATTGTTGTGTTGCATTGGGCCGATGCTCGATGGGCTGCTATGTGCTGAGCGTCCGCCGTGTTTCTATCGCTCCACGCTAAAAACGTTAAAACGTTTTTGCGTTTAGCGTCGTTATAGCACGCTACAACGTGAATAGCGGCATAGCGTATAAAATGGCTAAAACGTAACGTGACACCCTCAAATACGCTATAGCGAAGTTTAAACGCCGAAATAACGCGCTATTTGTTTCGTTGCTCAAACGACACAACATATGAACTTCTCAGAAAGATAAGGATTGTCACCTTTACCATAATGGGAAGGTCCGGGAAACTCCACTATCGATTTTTTTTTTCTTGCAAGAGAAAATTCTAGTCTATTTAGTAGGGGAAGGCGACCGGATGTGTGAGGCATTATTCGTACGAGGGAACACCGCCGCCACAACACATCCAAACCCTTCCGTTGAACCAAAGAACGAGAGCGATGCCCCTTCTGCCGGCGAGGGGTAGGGTCCTCCTCACCTCCATGGCCCAAAGGTCATCGCAGGTGGGGCGGACCGGCGGCGGCGGCGATAAGAGGAGGGAAAACCCTAGTCGCCTCGGAATCGCTTGTATCCTCTGTCGATTACTCTACTCCTATATTAATTCCACGGGCGAGGATCTTGGGTCCATCGAGCATTCAACAGACACCCAACTGTCATGGTGGCGTGCCACAACGGGTTCTCTTCGGACATGGATTAGCGCCCCCTCCCACCACCACCACACCCACTCACCCTAGCGCGCACAATTAACAATGGTGGATCTAGGGGGTGGGGCTAGTGCAATGTTTGTCCATCATTACTAATTTTGGTGTAGCGTAGTAAAAAAAAATCTTGCCATTTGAATCAATATTGTCCATGGTTGTCCCACATTGTCAAATCCCAGATCCTTAATTGGCAGGGTAACGTAGCCCGATGGAGAAAACAAGTTAGCATCGATCTTACGCAGAGTCTATGTTTTTGCCTTTCTGCGGTGGGGTGTGTGGTTGAGGCATATATATATATATATATCTTTACCTAATAATAAAGAAAATAGGGTTTCAGCCCGTCCGTCGTGTCACTTCGCAGAAAAGCCCCTCTGTTATATGCTAATTAACCCGCGGTACAAATTTAAGTGGTCAACGGTGAAAAACGTTTCGTTCGTGGGCTCACGCACGGGCTCTCCTCCCCTGCGCAGCGCCCCTCCGCCCCGCCCCACGCACCTCCGGCCACGCCCCGCGCGCCGCCGGCCGCCTCCTGCCCCGAACCGCACCGCCTCACCGCGCGTCGTCGACCGCCTGCTGCCTCTCCCAATCCCGTCTCCTCCTCACTCGCAGCTTTTTTCGCCGTTCACGGCTCCCCTCCATCTACTGGTCGCGACCTCGCGAGAGGCAGAGGATTGGAGGGTGCGGCGCTGGCGTCCGGCTCCCGATAGGTAGCCGTTCGAGGGTGAGGAAGGCAGGGCGCAGGGTCCTCCGGCGTGCGGTGGTGCTTGTGATGCGTAGGTGGCTGGGCGCGTGGATCTAGGAGGGTCCGGATCTGACTGGTCGAGGATAGGGCGACCGGCGGCAGCGGCGCCTTGAACTCCGGGGGTGGCGAACTTGCTTTCTGAGAGAGCAAAGAGTGAGTTGACAGAGATGGAGAGAGACCACGGAGTGGAGGAGAAAGGAAGAGGAAGAGGCGCGGCCGTGGTTGGTTCTCCGGCGGCGCTAGATCGGGGCACAGGCGCAGAGGTCTTGCTCGGGGATGCGAAGATCCAGAGAGGCACTCAGGCGTGAGGTTGCTCGATGAGGCTGCGAGCATGGGGATGAAGTGGGAACCTCCCCTAGCCTCCTTCATCTCCTCGTCGTTCAAGAAGCAGGCTGCCACCTCTGCTGGACGCCAGGACGACGGCAGTCAAGGTCAACGCCCTGCTCGATGCCCCCATCTATTGCTGGACGCCCTCACCCCCTCATTGGTTGAGCTCAAGGCCACCTTGCTCCGCCTCCGGCAGTCCAGCTCATCCAATCCGGCCGGTCCGCTCCCCAGCAAGGCGGCTCCTTCAGTCTGCACTCTGCAGCACACCACGCTGAAGCCCCCACCACCTCAGACTCCTCAAGGTGTAAGCTTTGTTTTTTGTTTATACAGAAGATGCAAGATTCTCCCGTTGCCATGTAAGTAGCAATTATAGTTAC
>LR738713.1:926471-984483 GCA_902687465.1 Secale cereale | reverse complement strand
ATGCCCCCCCCCCCCCCTCCCTGTCTTGTGAATATTTTTGAAGTACGGAACAGATTTAAAAATATTTATTTAAAAAGTCAAGGACCATTTTTTCAAATTCAAGAACAGTTTTTGAAATACAAGAAGAATTCTTGTAATTCAGGATCATTTTCCAGATTCACGGGCTTCACTTTAAATTCATCATTATTTACCGAAATCATTTTTTTTTAAATGGGAACATTTTTTTCAAATTTTTAAACATGATTTTAAATATGCAATATTGATCGAATTTGGGATTCATGAATATTTTTCAAAGTTAAAAAATAAAATAAAAAACATGGGATGCCCCGTCCCATCTTTCGGCCGGCAAAAACCGCTCGCACGGGGAACGGTGGTGCGCGATTGCTCGGTTTCCCCCGCGCAACGCAGGGAATAGGAGCTCCTGCGGAAATCCTATTGCCTGGCGTAGGTCGACAATGGTATATTTATTTCAAAATTTAAATTAATTCAAACTTTTTCTTCAAATTCAAAAAGTGTTCATCATATTAAAATATGTTTATGAAATTCAAAAATGTTCATCATGTTCAAAAAATATTCAACAAATTCAAAACAAAATGTACGTCCATTTTGGAAACTGTTCATAAAATTAATGTTTTTTAAAATTCAAAATATATTCATCATTTTAAAAAATGATCCTAAAACTAAAATTTGGTGCTTGAAAATACCAAAAAAATGTCCATCAAATTAACAAAAGTTCGTTTCTTCATTCAATCATTAGTTCTTTTGCATTTTGTGAACATTTTAGAAATTCAAAAGGTTGTTTGTAATCTCAAACTTTTCTAAAGTAGTAAAAAACAAAAACAAAATGAAAAAAAAAGGAGAGCCCTGCTCTGCATGTAGGCTGCCCAAGTCCACGCGTGGGGGAAGCGAGGGGGTGTGTGTTAACTCGTTTTCCAACACACGGGGTCAGGGGAATAGGAGTTGTGTCTTGAGAGCTATGTCTCGCTTATAGCGACACAAAAGCTTCTCTGGCGTCTACAGTGACGGGCCGGGCCATTATTAGCTCATTTAAAAGAATAGAGTAGAGAAAAACGGATGGAATGAGATTCAGCTAGTGACTAAATAGTCGTCAAGTCCATGATAGTTTGCTTTGGGTCATAGTTTTAGCTAATCTGTCGTTTCAGTGTCAGCACAAAAGATAGGAGATAGATCAAGCAAACAAGGAAGGGGATCTTCGGCGTGCCTCGTCTAATCAGGATACCTACATGTATCCGATTCATTTTACGGCCTTTTTTTGTTAGGTATCCAATTCATTCATTTTACTGCCTTTTTGTTTTTGAAAAGATCCGCGGTTAAGCGACAACATAGTCAATGCACCAACATATGTTTCAACTGCACAGAATTAATATCTGTAGAGACAGGTTGTTTGAGATTTTCTTTTCTTACAAATTGCTTCGATGATACTACCTCCGTTCCGAAATATAAGATGTTCTAACTTTTCTATGAATTAAATGTATATTGACATGTTTTAGTATGTTTGTTTACTCATCTTAGTCTTTATATGCAGTCCATATTGAAATATCCAAAACATCTTATAGTTTGGAAAAGGAGGGGACTATGCTTACTTTTACATCTGACTTGCTACCGTGGAGCAAACAGAGTTCCTGTTTCTCTACCATGCATTAGCCAATAATAATGTGAGCAAATTTGCAAAACACGGTAAATGTATGACAAAAAATAGATTCAAAAATAGCCATAACAATAAACCATGAATAATTCATTTATAGCAATATCTCTTGATGTGTAATCCATCTATGCCAAACATTCCACCAGGCAGAACTACAATGTCTCCGAGACCGAGAGTACAGCATATCGATGAATCATGTGTAATCCATCTTCACCTTTTTCCATTGCGGAAACCCGTCATTTTCACCTTTCGGTTTTGGGAAATCTGGATCCTAAGTATGTCTTTCTTCTAGCCAAAAGAATAAAAAGGGTATGTCTGTCCCATCTTGAGACTAAATCATCACACCATGCATCTCCAGTTCTCCGCTGCAGCGATTTCATAAAGGTGAACGTCAGCCAAAATGAATAAGGATCCGAAAGCCACCCGAGAAGTTCCCGCAAAAAAACTAGAGAAAGTAGAAGTCCTATCCTGGTGCCATACATACCTTGTTCTATGTATGTGCAGTTGCTACATGTCCTAGTTTTCCAGGATTCAGGCAGAGCATACTACACTAGATCCTCGCTACAAAAGGCAACACCACAAAAAAAGGTTAACCCATGTCATGATTCACATAACAAAGATATCAAGATGCATAGATGCACAACACAAAGGAGGAAGCAATTGTATCTTTCACACGCACCTGGCAAGCCTTGACGTCCTGGCAGCCACACAGGAGCATGCCGTTGAGCAGATCAGTGGCCTGGAACGCCCCCCCTCCCTCGCTTCTCTGGATTTAGTTCATTTCAGAAACATGCACAAACATCACTGAATTTGTGTAACAACATAGCCTTGTTGTACTCTGATCAGAACTGGAAATACTTGATTGTGCTCATAAACTCCACCAGATTGAAAGTTCAAAGGTTTTAGAAGTTTTCAGTTTATTCGGGATTAATATCTGCACTTCTCATCTTGTGGAACATGCAAGTACATGATCATGAAGCAGTATGTATATACATATAAATATATATATGTGTGTGTATTCCTATGTTCGGTACCTTGTAATAATCGACTGCGATGAAATTTGCCCATCGGTTTCCGGCTGCGCTGTAGCATGTACTAACCATGTCAATGAGGCCCTTGGAGTGCTGCAAGCATGCAGTCAGCTTCACAGGGACAGACGGAAAGTAGTTCATGAGGACCAGTGACTTCGTTTTGTCGTTGAGCGGTGGGGATTCCGCACGGTTCGAGCATTTACCAGCATCCATTCCATCATCGCCATCTTCAAAATAGTGAAATCAATCAATTTCAGAACAACAATATTAACGATAGTGAGGAACTGCAGCATAATGTTTCGAATGAAGGGACTAGTGTCTCACAATTGTTCTCAACCATGAAATTCCACTGGTATGCGATTCCTTCTGTGACTTGCTTCGATCTGGCAGAGGTGAACACAAGGAGGCGCTGGTTGCTTGTGACCATATCGCTAACAAGAGGCCAGTCCTGACCATTCTGCGGCATTTTCGAAACCGGAAACCAGTACTTTTGCAGGCCAGAGGCATTGAACACGTTCGTCAGGCCATTTGGCGCGTTAACATAGTCTTCCAGGATCAACGTAACGATTTCAGATGGGTTGGCAGAGAGAAATGCCTCAATTTCCTTGAATGTGTCCAGTGCCGGTTCCTACAATCAAGCAATAATATTATTTACAGAGACTATTCTGAAACTCTATATGGAGATGAGGGAGGAAAGCGTATTCAGTAGTATGTACTCACAAATGCAGTAAAATCGTTGCATTTGCCTCCACTGGAATGGCACAGCCATACATCTCCTTTGAAGTCATATGTGTCGAGCATTAGCGCGCGGACACCATTCTGTAGAACATCTCAATTGTGAAGAGAATTAATACTTGTAAGGTAGGACATGTAGAACAACAGAAGAATCTTATCAGATGACGCAGAAAGCTACATTCAACTGATCGGTGACTGTATCCTCCTGGTTGTCGAAGGTGATGCGTGGAATCCCGGTGTGCGACGGTTCCCCAACAATGGCGAATGCATTGTGCGTCGTGAGATAGGCATACTTGTTGAACGGCAACGAGTTATTCTGAAGAACAAACCAGAAGCAAAGCAAATTCAGGATGAAACATTAGGACTATGAAGAGAAGCTATTTTCATCATGAATTTCTTGGGTACTGAGACTAAACAAGCCCTATAATCCTAACTGGGTATTTTGTAGAAGTATTAAACTTGCTGGATTTGGGGAGAAAATTAGGCCATAACGCCCTGTCATATCTTACTGAGATCTCTATGCATGTTGAGAATGTGATGCCAATATGGAGCTGTCAGGGTTACATAATAAATACAATTATGGAAGTATCCTAACAAAATCCCTCGTTTTGTCAGCACAGACTGAACAAGAGAATCTTTGCTGTCGGGTGAAGTACAATCCGCTCATCTCATTAACCGCATTCAGTTTGTTTCAGAAACAGATCTGGCCAACCAAGAATTTGTGGAAAGAGGAACTCAAAATCTGTTCTTATTCCTTCTCTGACACGGGAAAAAAAGAAGAAGGGACAAACAACTGGAAGAATCAAGCAAGCTCTTACAACGAGTTGGAAGGGGTTGGTGGCGGCGGAGCGGACGCAGTGCGAGCCGGCGAGCTGCGGCTCGCAGTCGAAGCACCACTGCCCGGCGCCGCAGTCCGCACTCGTCGAGCACCTGTCGCCCACCTGAATCCAAATCCAACCCAAAGCCCAATTTTAGCAGAGAATCATGGTGACCTGATGAGCGGCGGATTAATCTTTCATCACAGTTCTTGCTGGAATCTTACATTGGCAGTTGCAGCACCCAAGAGGCCAGCCATGACCAGAACCAGTGCTGCTGCTGCTGCTGCTGCCTCCATCTACCTGAAAGCTATGGAGAAAGAGGAGAAGAGGGGCAGAAAAGGATAACACCAACCAACCGAACAACCAATTATTAGCTAGAGAGATAGAGAGATGGAGAAGGAGTTGTTGGGGGAAGGGAGGTGAGGGGTGGTTGTTAGCATTGTCATACTACGTATATATATACTAGATCTCCTTGACCTTTGTCTATTCCTCGCAGCAGCAATATATCTATCCTGCATTTAGTGCGAAGATCTCCTTGCAGCAGCAATATATCCTGTATTTAGTATGAAGAAGGCCGTGCACGTTTGGCGAATCCAATAGGATAAGATTGCAGCATTGAACTGCTTCTAATTTTTAAACAATGGCATGCCAAAGAAAGCAACTTATTACTCCCACACACAAAAATACAAATCAAGTGATTAATAGACGGCACGCCATTGTTTAGCAGCATGTTATTTCTCGTTCCGGTGAGAGTTTTAAATGGTAGAGAGGACCGGCGATTTGTTCAAGTTTGAAGAAGCAAGCACCAGCAGAGTGGGTGTTGCTTCCAAGGTGGTTTGGTTTGTTTCTTTGGGTGGCCAAGACTTTGTTATTCCCCAGGTTGTGTTGTTTGTACTATGCTGATGGTGATGATGATGCGGTCGGGACATGGGAGCCGCCGTCAGGCTAATTAACAGGCCGACCGTCATATACGGACATAAATGAATTGTGTAGCAGCCAACAACAACATACTAATAAGATGTCAAATTTGGGATGTCCATGGCACATTTTGTTCGTTTTTTGGTGGACTGATATGTGCACTACTACCTACCATCCTTAACAGTTAACACACGATAGCGATGGCCAACCGCGATTTTGTTCACTAGCGAGAGGTGAATGATGACTAGCTAAAATTTTCACTTGCAAACAGCTTACAGTAAGCTGTAAGTAATTTACCGATCAAGTTGAATGAGAAGTTGAATGCAGGTGCAGTTTCACCACTCTGTAAAATGGAGTCTGGAACAGTTGCAGTTATATTATTCCTCCCCTATCTGGAATGAAGAGAAGATACAGTTCCATCCACCGGATGGAATAAGGAGCTCGAAATCTGACGGAAAAAGGGGGGAAAGGAGTCAATCAAATCGGAGCGCACCTGTAGCAGAGATGCAAGCTCCAGTTCGTCAAGAGCTCACACTGTCATTCATACAGCAAAAGCACCATGGTTGTACATGGCGCCGTCGCCGGAGACCGGCGCCGTTCCCCACACGGCCAGTCAGAGAGGAACAGCGCGGCGGGCTGGGGTCGGTGTGGCCGCAGGAGATTGGAAGAAGCCGCCTTTGCTGTCGTGCTGCGGCGGTCGGCGGCGGGGAAGAAAGCAGAGCTCGCGGCGGCCGGCGTCCAGCTCCTTGCGTTTGGGCTCCTCTGTGTCGGCTGCCGCAGCACTTTGGGCCCGATTCCATGAAACCCATCTTCCTGAGGCATCAACCCGCCTAGTGCGAGATAGAACACCGTCTCACCTCTTATACTTTCACTAGCGGGCCGGCCCAATAAGGTGTGGGATAGGTTCCGGGAAACTCGAGAGCAACTAACTGAATCCCCTCAAGTTTCTAAAAAAAAACTGAATCCCCTCGGCCTCGACCTTTGAAAGCAAGTATTTAGGACTTCCCACGCCAGAAGGACGAATGAAAGAATCCATGTTCCAACCAATCATGGAGAGATTCATCAAGAGATGCTCAGATTGGTCCGAGAGGTTTATGTCTCATGCAGCGAAAGAGGTTCTAGTTAAGTCAGTTCTCCAAGCCCTCCCATCTTACTGCATGGGGGTCTTCAAAATGACCCAGGGTTTCTGCGATAGATACGAGAAACTGATTCGGGACTTCTGGTGGGGCGATGAAAATGGCCACAGGAAGGTTCATTGGATGTCCTGGGAGCGCATGATAAAGCCAAAAAGAGGAGGGGGTATCGGTTTTAAAGATATGAAGCTCTTCAACCAAGCTCTGCTCGCACGACAAGCCTGGAGGTTGATTCAAAGGCCGGATAGCTTATGCGCAAAAGTTCTTAAATCCAAGTACTACCCGTATGGTGAGCTATTGGATACAGTTTTTGCAACGAATGCATCTCCGGTTTGGCGCGGAATTGAACATGGGCTTGAGCTTCTCAAAGCAGGCCTTGTTTGGAGGATCGGTAATGGAAGGAAGGTCAACATTCAACGGGATCAATGGATCCCGCGCGAGGAAGGTCTGAAACCCGCACATTTCATTCGGCGTTCTAGATTAAGATGGGTTAATCAGTTGATGAATGCTGACGGCAGCGGTTGGAATGCGGAGTTGATCCACCAACTGTTTTATAGTTTTGATGCCGAAGCGATATGCAATATCAAAATTCCAGTATCTGAGGCGGAGGACACGGTGGCATGGCACTACGAGAAATCGGGTACCTTCACGGTCCGGAGTGCGTACAGACTGGCGGCATCGCTCCAAATCCAAGAAAACAGGCCAGCTTCGAGTTCCACAAATTCAGGCGATGACCGTAGCATCTGGGATATCATTTGGAAAGCTAAGGTTCCCGAAAAAATTAAGATTTTTGGGTGGAGAATAGCTACAAATACCTTACCGACCAAAATGAACAAATGGAAACGTACTCTAGAAGTTGACAACACCTGCAATATTGGCGGCAATGGAGAGGAAGATGAATATCATGCGGTAATTTCCTGTACGAAAAGCAAGGCCTTAAGAAGTGAAATGCGTAAAGTCTGGGATCTGCCTTGCGAGACTCTCTTCAGGTTCACAAGTGAGGACTGGCTTCAGACCCTCCTAGGAACCTGCAATACGGACATGAGGACCAAAACTATGCTGCTGTTGTGGAGGTGTTGGTTCCTGCGGGATGATTGCATCCACAGTACGGGAAAGGAGTTGATCAGTAGATCGGTACACTTTCTGCAGCAATATGAGGATGAACTGATCAGCTACAGCAAAAAGTTTTTTTCAGAATCAAAGGATAAACAAGGCAGGGGGCATTCGGTACTTGCTTCGACCGAGCAACAACGTCCTGTCACTGATGCTGGTGCGGAGAAGTTACAAGACAAGGAACCTGATTCAGGTGCTGCAAAACAATGGTATCCCCCAGACAGCGAAACTGTCAAACTGAATACTGATGCTTCTTTCTTTGCCAACAACGGGATTTCTCATGTAGGCGCTGTGGCTCGTGATCACGGGGGATTCGTTCTCTTCTCGTTGTCCAAAGGAATTGATCGATGCTCTTCTGTGGAGGAAGCCGAGGCTCGTGCTCTGCTCTCTGGACTGCAGACGTTGTCGACGCTGTACAGAGGACATATCATCGCTGAGACTGACTGCTCTTTCCTGGTGAAGGAACTACAACCTGATTCATGTAATCGATCAGCCTGTTTCTCAGTGCTACACGACATCAAGAAGGAGCTGCAGAAATTCAAAGGATCTCAGGTCATATATGCCAACCGCAAACATAATAGTTTGGCTCATTGCCTCGCGGCCAGAGCTAGGAGAATGGGCGACATGCAGTGGGTGGCGACTGTCCCGGATGACCTGAAAGCAGTGCTACGTGCTGACTGCTCGTTGGCTCAAGAGTAATGTATTTTGCTCTTTTTTTCCTCAAAAAAAAAAGAAAAGGAAAAAGAGAGACAACTAACTGAAGGGGTCACTTTTGATGGCCAAGGAGCACGACAAGTGATGCTTCCGGTTATCGCCACATGTCGTGTGTTGGGCGCTCCCCTCGGGATTTCATTTTCTATTTTTCTTTAAGCATTTTCGTGTTTTTAGATCCTTTTGTTAGTTTATTCAGCTTTCTAGTTTTCGCCTGGTTTTCCCAAGGATTTGGAGAAAAAAAACAATTACGCAACTTTTTACGCGGAATTTTTTGTGCTTTCGTGAGAAGTACAAATTTGCTTTTGCGAGAAGCTGAACTATACTTCTCGGAAAGAAAAATATTTGTGCTTCCACGAGAAGCACATATTTACTTCTCATGGGGTTAAAGATTTGTTTCCACGAGATGCACAAATCTACTTTCATGAGTACCACTGTTATGCTCCTCGAAAAAATGTGCTTTCATGGGAAGCACACATGCTTCTCGAGGAGGCACATATTTGCTCATGTGAGAAACACAGTTGTGCTTCTTGGAAAAGGAAAAAATTGTGTGCTTCCACGAGATGAACAAATTTGCTTCTCGTGAAGACACATATTTGCTTTCGCGAGAAGCGCAACTGTGCTTCTTGTGAGAAACACCGTTGTGCTTCTTGGAAAAGGAAAAAATGATCCAAAGGAAGCACATATTTGCTTCCACGAGAAGCACCGCAAACGTGTTTACAAGCTTCGGGTCTTTCTTATCAGTTTTTTTTTGTATTTGTTTTTTCTGTTTTTTTTGTGTGAAAAAAGTTCTTTAAAACATATTAAAATGGGATCTAGTTTCTAATATATTGACGTGAGAAATCTGACGATGAAAATTGTTCGAAATTTGGACGCATGATTCAAGAGATAAAACGTTTTGAAAAAAAATACAAAAAGAGAAAAACTCAACATATTTTTATGAATTTTGTGTCCGGTTCACTCCCTTGTGATCTATAGTAGTAGCATTATGAGTGAAAGCTTTCTTGGAAATTACTAGCTATAGGCTATAGCAGGAAGATAGATTGGCTATCTTGTCGCGCGCCCCGGGGCGGTGATAGACTCATTGTGGGCAATTTCTCGCCTAAGCTTCCAAAGATACCAGAATGGGTATGAGAAGTAAGGGACTATCCCAGGAGAGTCGCAAATGCTGTATAATTTCATAACCAGAAACTTGAGTTACCAAAGAGATAAGCTCATCCATAATTAGATGTTTCCCCAAGTCATGGGCATCTGTGCACTGAAATAAAAGGTGGTGTACTTAAGAGTATGCATGTTTCATGAAGATTTTTCCAACAAAAAAATGTGAACTTTACGCGGGACTTGTAGTTCCCATAACCGACTCCAAATGGTGCGACGGGAGCAGCCGGAGGAGGGATGATTCTGCGCGATGATCATGGAGAAATCATCTATACCGCATGCAGAGAGCTGCGCACACGTGATAGTGCTCTGGGAGCGGAGCTTGCGGCTTGCAAGGAGGGCCTCGAGTTGGCTTTACACAGGACCGGATTGCCTATTACGGTCGAGCTTGATTGCGCGGAGGCTGTGGCGACGATCACAGCAAATGTGGAGGATCGATCGGTGCACCGCACCCTCATTCAGGAGATTAAAGACTTAGCGGCTACCGCTGGACGGGAGATCTCATTCACTCTTTGTAATCGGTCAGAAAATAAATGTAGTCATGAACTTGCCTCTTACGGGCGAAGGACCCCCCGGACCGCCATGTGGTTCCACTCGGGGATTGAATCTGTTGTACGCTTGGCCGCTGCTGAGAGGCCACCTTGAGAAATGAGAAACCCCTTTTCACCCGCAAAAAAAAAGACTCCAAATGGTCGGTCGTGTAGAGCTCCCAGGTCAAGCCAAATGATTTGCATGGCTCCTATAAGTATGTATCCATTCTACATGATGTACGGCACATATAGAAAAAAAATACCGATTATGTTAAGGTGATAGGCAATAAAATCATCAAATGATTGATAGTTAAGAGAAAATTCCAAAATCCTTCGAACAGAAACTGGATTAAATTTACTCAAAATGAGATATGCATCCCATACACCAATGATCAAATCATTTACTCTTGATAGAAATATATATAAAAACTCCCCTGGCATGCAACAATTTGCAATAAATTCCCCTTAGGATAATACTTAGTCTTGAAAAAACTGGCGCATAACAAATCAAGGCTTGTCGTCAATCTCCAACATTGTTTTGCAAGATTTACGAGGTTAAAGGAATGTAGGTATCTGAATCCCATACGTCCCTCTCCCTTAGGACAACAAAGCTTCCACTAAGCATGACAATGCATTTTTTCTCCTTCTCATCACCCCACTAGAACTAACTATGATAATGGTGATTTATTTGAAAATTCCTTTAGGTAAGCAAAAGACACACATGGCAAAAACAGGCGAGCTATGGATTTTGATTATCCTTACCTCCTATAGATAATTGTTTCTCAACCCATTTTAATTATTTTATTCAACCCAAGCAAATTAAAGACACACATGATGGTGTCGTGTTTTAGCTATGGCTAGAAAAACCCTTTGCTGGCCGCGGGCTATCTATAAAGGGATGCTAAATCTCAGTCGATGCTACAGACATGGGATCTTGCACGGAGATCCGTGCAAAATTTTCTTCTTAGTTTTTCTTTCTTTCTTACCTGTTATGTCACTTGACTTAGACTTGGTTAACTCTCGGTCGACTGAGGCCTAGCCACACCCATCTATAAATGGAGATGCCGGCGTGCCGGAGCCCGACACCACCGTTCATGAACATTGGAGCTAGCACTCAAGAAGAGAAACTGTATTCATCTCTCCCCTTTTAGCTAAAGAAAAAACATGAACAACGAAGAGGGCAAAGATTGATTCCTTATCTAATACCCGCACAGTAAATTTTCTTCACTGTTTTAGCTAAGGCTGGGGGCCATGGCCCCCTCAGACTTGCACTAAGCTCCGCCACTGGGTGCGTATGCTACCTCCGCCTGGGGCAGCAGGGGCATGAGTCCATGAATGCAGCGCGGAGGATCAACACGTTGTCGTCAGAGGAGATCAAGGCGCATCTCGTCTTGAAGCACCCATCAAGACGCCGTCGTAGGTTGAGCTAGATTTTGTTATGTTTGTTTACACGAAATTACTACTCCCATCTCAACTGCTTTTATAATTATTATTAGGATTGACAGATATCTTAGGGAGTACAGTGCACATTACTTCACGAGTAAATGGCACTGACGGTCTAAGAACTTGTGTTACGGGAGCACTTTAGTCACGGTACTTACAAACTGGAAAAATCCGTCATAGAACTTGCGTTGCGGGTGATCTAAACCGGCCAGCCGCCCGGTTTTCTCTCTTTTGCGGTCATGCGCCGCGCACGTGATGTTGGTCGAGCACAAAAATTGCACGTGGTGCTCACGTGAGTCCGTGGCTGGCCTCATATTTTCTACACAAAGGCCCTTGGTAATTTCGTAGGTAATTTTGTATTTGACCTCGTAAGTGTCGTAACTCACGTTTTGCACTTGTAGCATAGTAGCTCAAGTCACAACGGATGCTCTTGCCTTTTTCCATGGAATTATATTCCTTTGGCTATGCACTTAGGAAATTTGCTATATATTTCATCACAAAGTTTCATTTACAACCAATGGTATGTACGCAGACGATTAGAAGTACAGAAATGATTGAGTGGTAGCCATATACATACTGGCTCAGCTCCCATTTTGATATTTTCATATAAGCATGATTTTAAATACAGAAAATAAGTTGTATGTTGCAGCACTTTGACATAAAGTTCTATCAATATTTGTATAGTCCTTCCAAGTGTGAACTAATGAAGATAAGATTGATTGGATTTCTTTTGCTGATGTATTCAGCTGCTTCTGCATATGGAGTTCAGCTCATTGGGAGAATTCCGAAGCCATACCTTGAGAGAGATCTGGCAGTTCCTGTCCCTTCCATTGCGGCTGGAGGTTTAATTGAGAACTCAGTCATGTTGCGGTGGGCCAAGGTATTTGCAATGGCGCCCGTTGTTAATAAAAGGAGGCCGCTGGTTTGGGCCCTGGACACAGTCTCGAATCTGTGGAAAGAACGCAACAGGAGAACTTTTGAAGCAAAAGAGGCATCTGCTAATGTGGTTTTCTCCCTGATTAGGGACAAGTTTAAGGCCTTCATGGCTGCTTGGCGCAAGGGATAGTCCCGGTTTTTCTTGTTTCTTTCTTTTTCTTACCTTTATCATGTGCCAAACTTCTTTGGTTTAGCTCTTTTTGTAGGCTACTTTAGCTGTTTTTTTCTGAAGGCAAGTATGTTGTGAGAAATATAGCAAGAAAAATGAAAGTCCAATTCAGAGAGGAGCTGTGCAGATAGAAATTCATGTGTCGTTGTGTTCTTTGAATTTTTCTCAACTTACATGATGATAGTGAACCATCTATGGTGCTTATGTTCATCTTGAAGCTCTTTAAGTATATTTCTTTGTATCTTTGAATGCATGTTTGTCATTGTTTACTAACACGGGTGTCATTCATAGTAGGAGTATTTGTTGAATTAACATTGGTTGAGACATGCATTGCACGTGCAAACTTACTAGTGGTTTATGGTTTTTCTTTCGAAAGGTCAGCTAGCACGCCTCGATCACACTGAAGCAAAAGATGAAAGGAAAGAAATGGTCTGTAAACATAATAAGGTCGAAAACGGTGAAACTCCGAACTGATTTACCCCTCACATGCACGCGGGCCTGTGTCGCTCCTCCCGGCCGATAGAAGAGACGAAGGGAATAAAAGTTAGTACATGCATGGAGGCGAGCGCTCATCGGCCGCCGATCCATGCTGGATCGGGTTTTAGCTAGTCGTCAGTCGAGCTGGTTACGACGGGGGGTCTCTTTTCTCTGGCCGGAGAAGATCACATAAACCCTGACCGGACGGTACGTCATCGGGTTTTAGCCATGGCTGGGAAAACCCTTTGTTGGCCGCGGGCTATCTATAAAAGGGACTGCTAAATCTCAGTCGATGCTACAGTCGTGGGATATATAAAAGGAGATGCCGGCGTGCCGAAGCCCGACACCACCGTTCATGGACATTGGAGCTAGCAGTAAAGAAGAGAAACTGTATTCATCTCTCCCCTTTTAGCTCTAGTCAAGTAAGAGTATTAGTGTACCTGGCAGGGATCTCGGCTTGACAACCGCCTGGGGGGAGGGGGCCATGGCCCCCTCAGACTTGCACTAAGCTCCGCCACTAGGTGCATATGCTACCTCCGCCTGGGGCAGCAGGAGTGCGAGTCCATGAACGCGGCGCGGAGGATCAACGCGCCATCGTCAGAGGAGATCAAGGCGCATCTTGTCTCGAAGCACCCATCAACGCTTCCCTCCTCCTTCCTTGTTGCTGGGCCGCCGCTGGTGCCGCCGAAAAAGACGCTGCACGACCACTGGGTTAAGCTGCGGAAGCAACACGTTATGGTGCGTGTGGCTGGGCCCATGAACTCTCGTCCCAGCTACATCGGCATGAAGATGGTGCACGAGTTTTGGCCAGACCCGAAGAAGAAGAAGGAAGACGTCTGCTTGACCATGTCCAGTACAAGAACATGCGGGAAGAAGTGCTTGGGCTTGCTATCGAGGTACATATTTACGTACCAGTAATTGTAATGTTGTAGCACCAAGCACCGCCGCATCTGGAATTTTTATCAGAAAAGATCACATACGCTTTCATATTGACAGAAAGAACCAGCTGCATACCGTATTGACAGAAAAGACCACGAACGTTGTGGCGGCAAGTCCGGCAGCTGACACGTGGCAGTGGCGGAGCTAGCATTTGACTACAGGGTGGTCCGCCCTTAACATTTTTTTTGATAAGCCATATAACATGTGAATGTTCTAACTAATTACCAATACGCAAAGAAATAGATCAATATGCTCTTTCAAACACATTGAAATTCTCATTTAAATCTTAGTTTTGCATGAGCCTACATAGTACATACTACATGGACAATAGTAAATAATACTTTCTATCAGTATAGCTAACTGAGGTCAAAATGATGTGCAAAATTGTATATGTGTTTATGTACTGGACATGTTAATAGCATAGTGCAAAAATGCAAACCCAAAATTAGACGTTAGAGTATTTCAGTGCCTTAAATTAGGGTTTTCTGGAGACTTGCAATTGAGCGGTAGCGATTGCAGCTGCCGCCGGATTTGCAGGGGGGTCGGGCAGGGGCGCCAGGCGGCCGGCCGGTGGCAGGGTCGCAGCCATGCTTCGTCGGCGGCTGGGCTCCGGGATCTGGGCGGCGACCGACGGCGAGGCGCGAGGAACGGGGAGGCCTGACGGCTAGGAGTCGGGGTCGGGGCGCTGTATGTGGACGAGGCCACGAGGTCTCTGCTCGATCTGGACTTGGCGTGGCTTTTCTGGGAATGTGTTATTTGGGCCGTTTTTTACTGGCTCAGTTAGAAACCTATAGCTATCTAGTCTAACCAAAAATCCCAGGGTGGACCGCGGCCCACCCTGACCACCTTGTAGATCCGCCCCTGACACGTGGAACCTGCCGCCACAGCCCATGGCGACACCCCGAGCAGCACGGCAGGAAACAGGAAACCGATATGGTGGGCCCTGCCGCCACCTGTTCAGACGGCAGGCTGTGACGTGGAGGCCGCTCTGTTTTCGCCGTGGCTTCACCCATGGGGAGCGCGGCCACAAACATCCTAGACGTCCCCGCCGCCGCGCCATCGTTAACGACAAGACAAGCACGTCCCAGCAGGCTATAGATTTCCTACTGCTCTCTAAACTCTGCCGCATCACCGGAATTTATTTTATATAATGCGTGCCTATTGAGCTTAAATAAAAATGTCATCTCGGGGATAACTAATTCTAACCTTGTGTGTTCAACTACAGGTGGAGATGACTCCGTGCAAGGTCGGAAGACAAAGGCAAATTGGTTGAGGAAAAATTTGGTTGAGCAAATTTTGGCGAGGCACCCGTGCACTCGGTTATACCTGGCCAAACCTCAGCCCGGGTCGGGCCTAGCCAAACTGAAGGCAAAAAAACCCAGGCCTGGGCCCAGCCATCGGGCCTAGTTTGGGCCCAAGCCCGACCCGAACGCATAAAAGCCCGCTGAGCCACAGGCCGGGCCCTTCAGAAAATCGCAAAAACAACGGGTTCGGGCCTGGCCCGGCCTTCGGGCTCAAAATCAAAGGTCCGGGAGTAGCATCGGGCCGGGCCGTTCGGGCTGGGTTGCCCATAGCCAGGACTACGCTCGCTTCCCATCGCCTGCTGCAACATTCCTGTCGGATGCCCTCAACCCCTTCACATATGCTTCTACTCACGAACTGGACACACAAATAATACTAGACAAACCTTTGGAAGAGTGGAAAAATATTGAGAATTTTTTCAATGACCCTGTTAGAAGAACAATCTAAAAGCATCTACAACCAGACCTTTCAAACTAGCCTCACATGTCCGGGCGGGCAGCCCGATCATTGACCGGTCACGTTTTTTTTTTTACCCAGACGGACGCCTCAAACGTGCCTCAAACGCCCGGTCTGACCGGCACCCCCATATCCAGCCTAAATATGGAGCGGATATAGGGGCGCCCAAGCACGCCCGCCATGTCGGACCCGGCCCATGCCGGGCAACCCAACCCCACATATATTTGTCCCCATCTGCTCGCCGGAGCAAACCCTAGTCATTTCACCCCACTCCACTCCCCTGCCCTCCGCCACCCGAACTCGTCTACGACGAGTTCCGGCCGTCTCCGACATGGCAGGCAGCGGATCGGACTTCGACCACTCCGGGTCCGTCGACTGAGGTGTCATCCCGTGCGGGTTGGAGGAGGCAATGGCAGTCCGCATTGCACTCCGCCGCTCCTAGAAGGACAACGCCCGGCCCACCATGGGAATGAGAGGATAAGGGCCGCCGAGGCCCGTATCGAGGCGGAAATGGCAGCGGCGGAGGTGACTGATGCGGCGGCGCAGGCGGCTGCAGAGGAGGAAGCCATCCGTGCCCGCATTGTGAAGAAACGATAGCGGAGGAACACACGCTCCCTCGCCCGAGAGCAGAATCGGGCGGTCCGTGCCATGGCCGGACTGCCACCAAAGGAGGAGAAGGAAGACATCTATGGCGAGGACTACTCTGGCGACGAGCAGATCCGGCTCGATCCGTACGACGTCTTCGACTGGTACTTGCGCGAGAAGGACGACAAGGGCGTTGGGAAGGGTAAGGGCAGCCGTGGATGAACTCCACCATAGCCAAACATGCCAAATTTTGATAGTCTGATGGCATGTAGTATAGTGATGAAGTAATCGGACGATGTGTGTGCATCCAGGTAGTTGCATGAGTTTGTATGGACTTTAAATTTGGTAATTGAGGTGTCTGGATGTGGACGTCATTATTTAAGGGATGACGGGTCAGTACCCGCGGACGTGCTCGGACGTGTCCGCGGGCGCTTGAGGTGCCGGATTTGGCAAGTCCGATTGTAGATGCTCTAAGGAAATATTTTGTTTTTCTCGACACTTTGTATTTGTACAGTAATAACACAGTGGAGAGTACTAGTTTGATCTAAATGCTGTATATTTCTTTACGGAGGAAGTACGTGCCCGCAACAGATCGTGTCCTCAACCCCCTTCACAAGTAACCAATCGGACACACATCGTGCTAGGAGGATCCACTACCAAAAGACGATATTGAGGATTATCTGGTCGGCAGCCCCGGTCCCGAAGAACAATGTAAGGAGTTCTCCTGGACATTCGTACTATTACCTCCGTCATAATTTATTAATCCCTTTTATAATTTGTGTTAAATTTTGACTAAAGCTTTAAGTGACCAAATGTTAGTGCATATAAAAAAAATCCCTGGATTTGTTAGTTAAATTTATGATATAACTTTTGGTGACATGCATAAACATTTTGTTAGTTAAATTTATGATCAAAGTTTGATACAGATTACAATGGAAATCAATAAAACAAGACGGAGGTAGTAGCCAGTAGTAGCACAAGTGGGACTAAATGCACCTTGCTAATTCGATTTTTAACACGCACGCACAATGGCAATCCAAAGAAGAACGTGTAATGAAGCTGTGCGAAGAACTCAAGATTGCCTGCAACAGTTCCGTGTAACCTGAACCGGTTTCATCCCATGTTCGATCAGCGACTGTTCCAACCCTTACCGGCGGTGGTTCGGACGTCTGGAAGTACCAGAGCAAGATTTACGGGAAGAATCAGCGGGTCGTGTACAGAGCCCGCAACAAATGCAACGTTATGCTGAAGGCGGATAGCAAGAAACACGGGACCAAAAGTCTGCGAGATCACCGGTGCTTCTTGCTATCAACTACCGGTTCCTAAATATAAGTCTTTATAGAGATTCCACTTGGGATTACATACGGAGTAAAATGAGTGAAACTATACTTTAAAATGTATCTATATACATCTGTATGTGGTGCTGCAATTTTATCTACTTTGGGCCAGCCCAATAATAATTTCAAAAATTCTTAATAAATCTTAGAGGCCCACTTAGCCCATTCGTGCAAGGCAAGGGGCACTACTAAAGTTTAATCCCACATTGCTAGTTTACAGGGAGTTGGACCTCTTTATAAGGGAGGTTCTTTCTCCACTTGTACGAGCATGAGAATAAGAGGGACATCCACGCGCGCTCCTCGTCACGACGCGACGCGGGTTACGGGAATGAGCCGAATCGATGTCTTATTTTTGCCACGCACGACGGGTATACGAAAGGTCAGTCGGAAGCTGAACGTTTTCTGTAGTGGACACTGAATGAACGCTCCTCCCAAAGAGACGCACCAGAACATCTCCTTCCTCTCGCCACCGGTTCCATCTCTGAGTTGCTGCTGTCTTCCTCGTCCCGGCTTGCGGCGTGCACCGCAGGTCGGGACAGTAGGCCTCCGAAACCGCACCACTTTGGGTCCTGTACGGGAGAAGGGTGATACGGTTTTTGGGGAGCGCTTGGCGCGACTACTGGTTGTTTCATCACGGACGATCCGGTCGCCGATGACTACTTCCCCAACGGCGACTTCTTCCCCGACGTCGACAACCTCTTCGACGACATGGTCGGTGAGGACATCGCACCCAAGACCGGGGCTTCTGTTGCTGCTTCGTATGTCTCTATGATCTATCTTGTTCTATTCTCTGGCCCGTATGTGTTCTTGCTCTTTCTGTTAGAAACACTGTCACTGTTCTTTGTTCAAGTGTTTGCTCTAAATATGTTCGGTTCTAGTTCATATATGCGGATGCTTTTGCATATGTTCGGTTCAAGTTCATATATGAAGATACTATTTATCTTCTCTCTGTTAGATCGCATGACTTGTTTTATCTCTTCTATATTAGTCATGTTTTATCTACTATTTCTGTTAATAAAATCACTTGGTAAATTGCTCATATTTCCAACAATCCAAAAATCTTACTATAGGCAATTTACCCCAAGTGATTTTGCTGCTTCCATGAGACCTCCTGTGTTCGAGGGTATCCACTATAAGAGGTGGCGCGTGAGAGCGGTCTTATGGTTTCAAACCATGAGTTGCTATGACGCCACTCTTGGCAAACCTGATGGAGATTATGATGCTCAACAGGAACAAGCTTTTCTGAAAATGGATACCATGTTTCGGGCTGCTCTCTTGAGTGTTCTTGGTGAGAACATTGTTGATGATTATGCGTCAATTGATAATGGAAAAGATATGTGGGACGCACTCGAGGCCAAGTTTGGGGTCTCGGATGCCGGAACTGAGCTGTACATCATGGAGCAATTCTATGATTACAGGATGACTGAAGAGCGCTCCGTGGTTGAGCAGGCTCATGAGATACAGTCGTTTGCTAGAGAACTTGAGCACTTCAACTGCATGCTACCGGACAAGTTTGTTGCCGGGGGTATCATCACTAAACTTCCTCCTTCGTGGAGAAACTTTGCTACCTTACTGAAGCATAAGAGACAGGAGTTTTCCGTTCCGGATCTCATTAGTACCCTTGATGTGGAAGAAAAGGCGAGAGCAAAGGACACACGTGCTCGAGCTATTGAAGGAGGATCTAGTGCCAATTTGGTACATAAGAAAAACTTCCAGTCCCACAAGTTCAAGAACAAGGGCAAGTTTGATGGTAGAGCAAAGTTTGATGGGAAGAACAAGGTTGTGCAACACACCAACTTCAAGAAGAAGAATGACAAGAAGAAAGGTGTTTGTCATGTGTGTGGAGATCCTGATCATTGGGCTCCTAGTTGCCCTAATCGCTATGACAAGCGTCATCTTGGGAAAGGCGGCAAGACCGTCAATGTTGTTATTGGAGACACTGGCATGAAGGATGATGGGTATGGTATATTTCCCACTATTCTTTCAGTATGTCATTCTCCTGATTGGTTGATTGACACGGGTGCTAATGTGCATGTGTGCGGTGATATTTCCATGTTTTCGTCTTACCATACCGCAGGGACCTCAACTGTGCTGATGGGCAACGGTTCAAGTGCTTCTGTTCGTGGTGTTGGCACGGTCGATCTGAAGTTTACTTCGGGGAAGATCGTGCGGCTGAAGAACGTGCATTATGTCCCCTTCGTCCATAAGAATCTTGTTAGCGGATCTCTGTTATGTAGAGATGGCTACAAGCTTGTCTTTGAGTCGAATAAATTTGTAATATCCAAGTATGGAACGTTTGTTGGCAAAGGCTATGAGTCATGAGGCCTGTTTCATTTATCCTTGTCAGATGTTTGCAATAAAGTTGTTAATCATGTTTGCAACAATAGTGAATCAAATATGTGGCATTCACGTCTGTGTCATGTTAACTTTGGTTGCATGTCGCGACTAGCCAAATTAAACTTAATCCCTAGTTTCACCGCCGTTAAGGGATCTAAGTGTCAAGTTTGTGTGCAAGCTAAGCAACCTCGTAAGTCTCACACGACTGCGGAAACGAGAAATCTTGCACCACTAGAGCTCATACATTCAGATCTATGTGAAATGAATGGTGTTTTGACAAAAGGTGGAAAGAAATATTTCATGACGTTAATTGATGACTCCACTAGATACTGTCATGTGTATCTTCTGAAATCTAAGGGTGAGGCTTTGAACTCTTTCAAGATCTATAAAGCTGAAGTGGAAAACCAACTTGATCATAAGATTAAGAGGCTTAGGTCTGACCGTGGTGGAGAGTATTTTTCCAGTGAATTTGATGCTTTTTGTGCGGAACATGGTATAATCCATGAGAGGACGCCTCCCTATTCACTTCAGTCAAATGGGGTGGCCGAAAGAAAGAACCGTACTCTAACTGATTTGGTTAACGCCATGTTAGATACATCGGGTCTATCCAAGGCATGATGGGGGTAGGCGATATTGACTGCATGTCATGTCCTAAACCGAGTTCCCACAAAGAACAAAGAGATAACTCCATTCGAGGAATGGGAGAAGAAAAGGTTAAAACTCTCTTATCTACGAACCTGGGTTTGTTTGGCGAAAGTCAATGTGCCAATCTCAAAGAAGCGCAAACTTGGACCAAAGACTGTGGATTGTGTTTTCCTGGGATATGCTTTTCGAAGCATTGGATATAGATTCTTGGTTGTAAAATCCGAAGTATCTGACATGCATGTCGGTACAATCATGGAGTCGAATTATGCGACTTTTTTTGAAGATATCTTTCCCATGAAGGATATGGCTACCTCATCTACTCACGAGATGCCTAGTTCATCGAATCAAAAATCAGTTGCAATTACTGAACCTACCATTTCGATGGAACACTTTGACGAACCCATGGAGGAAAACGATGAAGCTCCTACTAAAAGCAAGAGACAAAGGACTGCAAAGTCCTTTGGTGATGATTTTATTGTCTATTTAATAGATGACACTCCTAGTTCTATTTCAGAAGCCTATGCATCTGAAGATGCTGACTACTGGAAGGAAGCGGTTCGCAGTGAGATGGATTCCATCTTGACGAATGAAACTTGGGAGATTACTGATCGTCCCTATGGGTGCAAACCTATAGGGTGCAAATGGGTATTCAAGAAGAAGCTTAGGCCTAATGGTACTATTGAAAAGTACAAGGCACGGCTCGTGGCTAAGGGTTATACCCAAAAGGAAGGTGAAGACTTCTTTGATACTTACTCACATGTGGCGCGATTGACCACTATTCGAGTTCTATTTTCACTAGCCGCCTCACATGATCTTCTCGTTCATCAAATGGATGTTAAGACTGCTTTCCTAAAATGGAGAGTTGGATGAGGAAATTTATATGGAACAACCAGATGGGTTTGTAATATATGGTCAGGAAGGAAAAGTGTGCAAGTTGCTGAAATCTTTGTATGGACTCAAGCAAGCACCCAAACAGTGGCATGAGAAGTTTGAAAGAACTTTAACAGCTGCAGGCTTCGTTGTAAATGAAGCTGGCAAATGTGTATACTATCGCCATGGTGGGGGCGAGGGAGTTATCCTTTGCTTGTATGTTGATGACATACTGATTTTCGGAACAAATTTGAATGTTATTAAGGAGGTCAAGGATTTTCTATCTCATTGTTTTGAGATGAAGGATTTAGGAGTGGTTGATGTCATTCTGAACATCAAGTTATTGAGAGACGATGATGGTGGGATTACTTTGCTTCAATCTCACTATGTGGAAAAGATCTTGAGTCGCTTTGGCTATAGTGACTGCAAGCCCTCTCCAACACCATATGATGCCAGCGTGCTACTTCGAAAGAATCGAAGAATTGCTAGAGATCAATTGAAATATTCTCATATTATTGGCTCGCTTATTTACTTAGCCAGTGCTACAAGACCTGACATCTCTTTTGTTGTTAGCAAACTGAGTCGGTTTGTCTCAAAACCAGGAGATGTGCATTGGAAAGCTCTAGAGAGAGTTTTGCGTTATTTGAAAGGCACTGCAAATTATGGAATTCACTACACCGGGCACCCAAGGGTGCTTGAAGGGTATAATGACTCAAACTGGATCTCAGATGCTGATGAGATAAAGGCCACGAGCGGATATGTATTCACTCATGGAGGTGACGCTATTTTTTGGAAGTCTTGCAAGCAGGCCATCTTAACGAGGTCAACTATGGAAGCAGAGCTCACAACACTAGATACAACTACGGTCGAAGCAGATTGGCTTCGTCTGCTCTTGAATGACTTGCCGGTAGTTGAGAAACCTGTACCTGGTATCCTTATGAACTGCGACAATCAAACTGTGATCACTAAAGTGAGCAGCTCAAAGGATAACATGAAGTCATCAAGACACGTTCAGAGAAGGTTAAAGTCTGTCAGGAAAATGAAAAACTCCGGAGTAATTGCATTGGATTATATCCAAACGTCTAAAAATCTGGCAGATCCGTTTACTAAGGGTCTATCACGAAATGTGATAGATAATGCATCGAGGGAGATGGGTATGAGACCCACAATATGAGTTGTTCACAGTGGTAACCTAGTCTATGTGATCGGATATCCCGTGATTTAGATGTGGAAGACAAACTGTTGGTCAACTGAGAGGAGAGTATCCTTACTATCAATACCACTCCATGAAGATGCAATACTCTCCTAAATCTGCATGGCAGGTTGATGTATATCTTAATGTGTTCTAAGTGGCTCATGTAAGCAGAGATGTTGTCCTGCAGAACATCTTTTGAAGAACACACCTATATGAGTCTGATTGTCAAACGTCACAATCTATGAGAGTAGGGTTCTCTCTAGTAAACTCATTAAAGGTCACAGAGTATGACGCATAAGCTCCACCCGCAGGGAAGACCCACGGTAGCCAAGTATCGGTCAAGGCTTTGTGTGAAGCTAGATTCGCAGAAAACTTGCAGTTCAAGGCATAGTCCACTGTTCAAGTTGCTTACTAGTGTAGCACAGAGTTCTAGGTGGAATTTCAACTTAACAGTCTCCACTGCAGTACCGGTATATAAAACAGTATTTTGGAACCAAAGGCAAATTCTATGTGCCTCTGGGATCTGGTGGGGGATTGCTGGAATTTTATCTACTTTGGGCAAGCCCAATAATAATTTCAGAAATTCCTAATAAATCCTAGAGGCCCACTTAGCCCATTCGTGCAAGGCAAGGGGCACTACTAAAGTTTAGTCCCACACTGCTAGTTTACAGGGAGTTGGACCTCTTTATAAGGGAGGTTCTTTCTCCACTTGTACGAGCATGAGAACAAGAGGGACATCCACGCGCGCTCCTCGCCACGCCTCGTCACGACGCGCCGCGGGTTGCGGGAATGAGTCGAGTCGATGTCTTATTTTTGCCACGCGCGACGGGTATACGAAAGGTCAGTCGAAGGCTGAACGTTTTCCCAGAGAGACGCACCAGAACCTCTCCTTCCTCTCGCCACCGGTTCCATCTCTGAGCTGCTGCTGTCTTTCTCATCCCGGCTTGCGGCGTGCACAGCAGGTCGGGACAGTAGGCCTCCGAAACCGCACCACTTTGGGTCCTGTACGGGAGAAGGGTGATAAGGTTTTTGGGGAGCGCTTGGCGCGACTACTGGTTGTTTCATCACGGACGATCCGGTCGCCGATGACTACTTCCCCAACGACGACTTCTTCCCCGACGTCGACAGCCTCTTCGACGACATGGCCGGCGAGGACATCGCACCCAAGACCGGGGCTTCTGCTGCTGCTTCGTATGTCTATATGATGTATCTTGTTCTATTCTCTGGCTCGTATGTGTTCTTGCTCTTTCTGTTAGAAACATTGTCACTGTTCTTTGTTCAAGTGTTTGCTTTAAATATGTTCGGTTCTAGTTCATATATGCGGATGCTTTTGCATATGTTCGGTTCAAGTTCATATATGAAGATACTATTTACCTTCTCTCTGTTAGATCGCATGACTTGTTTTATCTCTTCTATATTAGTCATGTTTTATCTATTATTTCTGTTAATAAAATTACTTAGTAAATTGCTCATATTTCCGACATGTGGTTCATACCGAAAATATTACAAAGATTAGAAACAGAGGGAGTAGGTCGCTAGCTCCGCTTGCTAGCCTCGCTAGAACCCTTCATGTGGTCGGGAGTTAAATTCAACGTGCGCCCTTCTTTTTACCGAATTTTCGCTCGACACGTGATAACTGGGCCGGCCCGTTTGCGTATCGCTTCCGCGAGGCCATAACTATCGTACACACATGGGCGGCATATAGGAGCTCTCTAACACAAACTCCATAGTTCCCTCGTGTACTTGGGCCAGCCCAGGTGCGGGCGGGGCTCGCCTTTTTTTTTTCTTTTTCTTGTTGCTTCTTTTCTACTTTTGAAAATTTTGGGATTTTTAAAAAATATTCAATAAATCTTTCTGATTTTATAATGAAATAAATCTTTTTGTATTTCCGTAACAAATTTTGAATTTTTTATGACCTATTTTCTGAATTTTTATGATTTTTTTAATTCAGTACCATTTTATGAATTTCTTTTAAATACGCATTTATAGAATTTGATGAGTTCTTTTCGATATGATGATCATTTTCTGAAATTCATGAACATATTTGAATATGATGAGCAATTTTTTGAATACAATGGAAAAAAATGAACTTGATGTACATTTTTTAGAATTCAATGATTTTTAAAATTTGATGAAAAAATATTCATTATTTTATATATATTTTCTAATTTAAAAATATTCAAGAAAAAGCAAAAAAAAAAGGAATAGAGAAGGAAAAAATTAAACAAGAGAAGAAAAAACAATATGAAAATTAAATTCATGATGCATCTAATGATCTTGAAGTGTATTGTGAATTTTGATATTTTCCTATAAAGTTGTGAGTACGACATGTTGACGAATCACGTTCACAGTTGTAATGAACTATCCAACATCTTAACCATGTTTCCGTTGCAGAAACCAGTCATTTTTCAACTTTCGGTTTCGGGAAATCTGAATCCTAAGTAAATATTTCTTCTACCCAGAAAGAAAAAAGAGCATGTCTTGTCTCATCTTGAGACTAAATCATCACACCATGCATCTCCAGTTCTCCGCTGTAGCAGTTTCATAAGAAGCTCCCCTGAAAATAATGTTAAACATGAGAAGAAGTCCAACTTTTTACTTCTTTGCCAGAAAGTAAAAGTCCTATCCTGGTGTCATACCTTGTTCTATGTATGTGCAGTTGCTACATGTCCTAGCTGGCTAGCTCTCCCGGATTCAGGCAGAGCATACTACACTAGATCCTCGCTACAAAAGGCCAGACGACAAAAAAAGAGGTTAATCCATGTCATAATTCACACAACAAAGATATCAAGAGACATAGATGCACAACAAAGGAGGATGAAATTATATCTTTGCACACTCACCTGGCAAGCCTTGACGTCCTGGCATCCACACAGGAGCATGCCGTTGAGCAGATCGGTGGCTTGGAACGCTCCCCCTCCCTCGCTTCTCTGAATTTAGTTAATTTCACAAACATCAATGAATTTTTGTAACAACATAGCCTTGTTGTGCTCAACCAGAACTGGATATGCTGGATAGTAAATATACACTCGACTGATTCGGGAGTTAATAGGTTTTAGAAGTGTTTAGGTTATTTGAAATTAATATGTGCAGTTGTCATCTTGTGGGACATACAAGTACTTGACCCTGCAGTTTTATGTATGTACATATAAATATATATTGATTCCTGTGTTCAGTACCTTGTAGTAATCGACTGCGATGAAATTTGCCCATCGGTTTCCGGCTGCGCCGTAGCATGTGTTAGCCATGTCAGTGAGGCCCCTGGAATGCTGCAAACATGCAGTCCCCTTCACTGGGACAGATGGGAAGTAGTTCATGAGGACCAGTGACTTGGTCTTGTCGTTGAGCGGCGCGGACTCCGCACGGTTCGAGCATTTGCCAGCATCCATTCCATTGTCGCCATCTTCAACACAGTGAAATCAATCAGTATCATAGCAACAATAGTTACGATAATTAGGAACTGCAGCAGAATGTTTCATATGGAGGAACTAGTGTCTCACAATTGTTCTCAACCATGAAGTTCCACTGGTATGCGATTCCTTCTGTGGCTTGCTTCGATCTGGCAGAGGTGAACACAAGGAGGCGCTGGTTGCTTGTGACCATATCTCTGACAAGAGGCCACTGCTGACCATTCTTTGGCATTTTCGACACCGGAAACCAGTACTTTTGCAGACCAGAGGCCTTGAACACGTTCGTCAGGCCATTTGGCGCGCGAACATAGTCTTCCAGGATCAACGTAACAATTTCGGATGGGTTGGCAGAAAGAAACGCCTCAATTTCCTTGAATGTTTCCAGTGCCGGTTCCTACAATCAAGTAATAATATTTATGGACTGTATTCTGAAACTCTGTGGAGATGAGGGAGGAAAGCATATTCAGTAGTATGTACTCACAAATGCAGTAAAATCGTTGCATTTGCCTCCACTGGAGTGGCACAACCATACACCTCCTTTGAAGTCGTATGTGTCGAGCATTAGCGCGCGAACACCATTCTGTAGAGCAATGCAGTTGTGATGAGAATTGATTTTCAGGACATGTCGAACAACAGAAGAGTCTTATCAGATAAGCAGAAGCTACATTTAACTGATTGGTGACTGTATCCTCCTGGTTGTCGAAGGTGATGCGTGGAATTCCGGTGTGCGACGGTTCCCCAACAATCGCGAATGAATTGTGCGTCGTGAGGTAGGCGTACTTATTGAATGGCAATGAGTTATTCTGAAGACCAAACCAGAAGCAAAGCAAATTAAGGATGAAACATTAGGGCCATGAAAAAAAAAACTGTTTTCATCATGATTTTCTTGGCTACTGAGTCCAAACAAGTCCTATACTTCTAGTTGGGTATTTTGAGAAGCATCAAACTTATCGGATTTTTTGTTGGCGGGTAATCAAACTTATTGGATTTTTGGAGAAAATTAGGCCATAACGCCCTGCCATATCTTACTGAAATATCTATGCATGTTGAGAATGTGACAGGCAACATTACATATAAACAAAATTATGGAAATATTCTAATAAAGTCCATCGTTTTGTCGGCACGAACTGAACAGGAGAATCTTTGCTGTCGAGCGAACTACAATCTGCCCATCACATAAACTGCATTCTGTTTGTTTCAGAAACAGATCTGGCAAACCAAGAATTTGTGGAAAGAGGAGTGACAAACATAGTCACTTGTTCTAATTCCTTCTCTGACACGGAGGAAAAAAAGAAGAGTCAAACAAGTGGAAGAATTATGCGAACTCTTACAACGAGTTGGAAGGGGTTGGTGGCGGTGGAGCGGGCGCAGTGGGAGCCGGCGAGCTTCGGCTCGCAGTCGAAGCACCACTGCCCAGCACCGCAGCCAGCGCTCGTCGAGCACTTGTCGCCTACCTGAATTCAGATGCAACCCAAAGCTCAGTTTTAGCAGAGACAAATATGATGGGCGAATTTGATCACAGCTCTCGCTGGAATCTTACACTGGCAGCTGCAGCTCCCAAGAGGCCAGCCATGACTAGAACCAGTGTTGCCGCTGCCGTAAAGGTGCCCCCCATCTGAGAGCTATAGAGAAAGAGGAGAAGATGAACATAAAAGGATAATACCAACCAACCCAACAATCAATTATTGGCTATAGAGATAGAGAAAGCTGGAGTTGTTGGGGTAAGAGGGGAGTGGTGGTTGCAGACTTGTAGTGCATTGTCATACTATACTAGATCTACTTGACCTTGTCCCACATCTAGTATACGAAGAAGACCGTGCGCATTCGGCAAATTCAATAAGATAAGAGTGCAGTACTGAACTACTACTAGAAAGGCATGCCAAATAAAGCAGCTGATTACTCTCTCACAGAAAAAGAAAGCAACTGACCAAGAGACGGCACGCCATTGTTTAGCAGTGTTTTCTTTTACTTGTTTGGGGTGAGAATTGTAAATGACAGGGAGCAACCGGAACCGTAAAATTGTGAGAATTCCAATGAATTGTGTGGCAGGCAGCACCGCAGCAGCATACTAACATGTCGAAATTGGAATATCCATGGCACATTTTGTTTGTTTTCTGGTGGCCTAATATGTGCACCACCTACCATCCGTAACACGCGATAGCGATGGCCACCATCCACGGTTCTGTTCACTAGTGAGATGCGATCACTGATCACTAGCTAAAGATGTGAAAACGACGGCCACAAATGTGATCACTAGCTAAAATTTTCACCTGCAAACAGCTTACACTAAGCTGTAAATAATTTTACCGTCGAAGCTGAATGCAAGTGACATTTCACCACTCTGTAAAATGGCGTCCGGAACAATTGTAGAGTAGTGCAAATTATATTTCTATTCCCCTATCTTGTATGAAGATACGGTTCCACTTCCACCGGATTGAGGACGAAGCTCAAAATCTCACAGAAAAGAGGGGGAAATGAACCAATCCAATCCAAGCGCACCTGTAGCTGAGAAGCAGGGTTGCTCCGCCGGAAATGGCCGCCGTTCTCCACACGGCCAGTCCAGCAGCAAGGACGGCCGAGAGTCGAGAGATTCCAAGAAGCGGCGGCGGCTCTCCGTACTCCGTGGCAGTCGGCGGCGGGGAAGAAAGGAGCCAGCAGCGGCCGGCCTCGCGTTTGGGCTGGCTTTGGGCTATCTCGCTTATGGGTTTCTGCGATCGCTAGATGGGCTTTGGGCTATACTCGGTAGGCTTTTATGCGGGGGTTTTTCTTCTCTTATTCCTGTTTTTTGTGTTATCTCACTGGGTTATTTTATTTTACTTTTCAACACATGCCTACTGTTCAAATACATGCTTTGAACAATTTTTAAATACATGTTGAATTTTATTAAAAAAAGGCGCAAAACAAAAGTCAAATTACGTGTAGGTTTTACAACTATGGCTCGTGGTAGGCGTCGGCCGGTCTGCCGCCTACCACGCCGCAAGATCAACCATAATCAAGCGGTCCACAACGTCCCCCCTTGCCTAGTGCATTATCAATGACGCTGTAAGCATTGCAACATTGATCGTGTTTCAGCAACACGAGTGATGTTGCTATCTCATGACCTCACATATATGTGTCTCTGCAACAAGGATGGTGTTTCAGAAACGCGCCTCTGCAACAATATTTTAGAACACATGCTTTTGCAACGCCGTCAATGTTTCAGAAAACACCGATGACATTGCAATCTAGACGTGTGCGATCTGATTTAAAAACACATCTTTGCAACAACAACGCTGTTTTAGAAACTTGCTTCTGCAACAATGAGGATGTCTCAGAAACACCAATAACGTTGTAACCCGGGCATGTGTCCATAGCACATGGTGGCTTATCGCCCGTACGATCATGTTTAATCCGACGACAGCACATGCGGACGTTGTCCTGCGCACATCACCCGGTAGAACACACGTGTTTACCCTTTTAAAATGTTACGAATATTTTCATAAACACGTGAGCATTTTATATATTGTATAATTGTCCTTAAATAATGTCGGAAAAACACACAATAATTTTTTAAATAGTACACTAATGTTTTATAAAAATTGCACGAACGAACATTTTACGCTGCATTGATATATATTTTAATCCATGATGCACAATGGGGGTTTCTGAGATGCAGTTCAGAAAGCTTCTATAATCTGGCTTAGAAGCTTTTTATGTGGTTTTGTCTCTTATTTCCTTTCTTGTGTTTATTCACAGGTTTCATTGGTTATCACTTTTTCTTTCTACACATGTCTACTTTTTTTTCAGTGCTCATTGTACAGTTTTTATATACACGTGATACATTTTTCAATACATGTTAAGATTTTTTCAAATACATGTTTTGAACTTTTTTAATACATTTTAAACATCCAACATGTTATATTTTTATAAAAAATGTGGAAAATATATATTAAATTACGTGATGTTTTTACAATATATAATTTATTAAATGTTACAATCATTTTTTAAACACATGAACACAATTTTATATTGTATAATTTTCCTTAATAATATCAGGAAACACAAAATAAAATAAAAGAGAAGCAGAAAAAAACCAACGTACAAAACAAACAAAGCAAAAGAAAAGTGGGCCCATCTAATACAGCAGTTCCTTGACGTAACGAACAAACCTAGTAGGATTCGAGTCTTTGTGCTCACTGTGCTAGTCTCTTAATCAATAGCTAGCACACGTAGTACATAATGTAATATCAAGGCGAGTATAAAAATAAAATGCAACGAAAGAACAAAAAAAATCTGCGTGAAGTCCACTAACACCACCGGCAAAACTTGAGTATAGACATTGTAAAGCTACATCACATCATTTACTCGTCGTCGTATAAAATCCTGCAACCATATAGGTCAGTAATTTGAATGTATTGGCAAGTCACGCCCAAGGTGTTAAAACATACCTAACATCTATATATGTGCAAGGATATGATACAATGGAAGCTTTATGGTTTTGTTTTGCAAAAAGTTAGTTCTCACAATAGTTTATACTCTACACAAGTTTATACACTTTATCCATAAGACCCAATCCACAATCACCTCCACCACCTGGTATAAGCCGGTACACCTATCCCTACTACATCTGCTAACTTATGGCTCATGACAAGTTACACAACTATGCCAGAGCCCATATAGCTTGTGGTTATACATGAAAACTACTTGATATGAATTTCTCCAGCCTTCTTGAACCTGGGCGGCACTCCCCACCCTTCATAAGAAATGTCGAGCCTCTTTGGAGATATACTTCTTGCCGACTGGTCCGGACAAATCATTCAGCCCAGATGATTCATTATTAAGGATTAATATTACAGATCCTCAGGGATACAATAAAATGCATATCGTTACGTTAGTAATTAGTTAAATTCTCTCACAACTTTCATGAATCACAACATAACCAACCCACGTCTACTGCAGCAAAGCTAAGCATGTAATTACACGATGAATTATATCCCTATATGGCTACAAGGCATATCAGGTCAGTCTAAAACATATGGCTTATACCGGGTTTCAGCATAACATTCTAGCATAATAATTCTACGCATGCATACTACTCCCTCCGTCCGTGTTTATTAGGCAGGCTAGCCAAAACTTAAGTACCAATGCAAGGCAGATTTTGAAGCGTGGGAACGACCAACCAAATTAGGGCCTGCAGCTGGTTGCCCGTTTTGTATGCATTTAATTAGCTGCAAGTTTAACCAATCAAGCACGCACGCAGTGGAGGAGATCGAGGGAGATAAATTCGGGGCCTTATAAATCGGACGTCGATGGCTGGCTCATGGGCTCAATAAACCCGGACGTAGGGATTACTTTGTTGATAAAAGCATACATATACATAGTGAAAATATAGGATGAAGTATGGTCAAAAGTGTACGTAACTTGCCTAAAATATTGTTGATGAATTACTCGTGCTCACAATCCTGATAACGCTACTCTTCAAACTCCGGATAATCTTGCAAAGAGAAAGAAGAGCAAATAAATAACAATGCCCAAAAGTCTAACAGAACATAAAAACACTACACAAGAGCGTAGATTTCTTTAACATGGAAGGAACAAATTGTATAACCAGATCAAGTTTTGTAGTATGTGCTCGTACCGATTCTTGGAAATGCAAAAGGGAGTAACGAGTAACGATTGCAAAAAATGCTACATGTCCATGAAAAAACTCTTTAACACCAAAATATACATGATCTGAATAGCTAATGTATGCCCCATATTTATATGGTGGTAGATAACGGATTTCTCGATGAGCCTTTCACTGCTGATCTGACATGGGCGTTGATCATCTTCAGAAGTAGCATATAGTTCAAGTGAGGATTATCTTTTTTTTTTGAAAACGGGCAAAAGATTTGCCACGTATATTAATTAAGAGAGAATAGAGTTTGTGTTACAAACACCCCTTGACAATACACGAAAGAATCACTCTCCCGACATGATGGACCCTAGTTTCTTAGCTCCGGCGGCAACCCAGAATGATGCCTCCCTTTTGATGTTGTCGAGAAGAACCGTAGGCGGAGCGGCCATGTTGCGGAATACACGGCCGTTTCGCTCGTTCCAGATCGTCCAGGTAGTGAGCATGGTGAGCGAGACCATGGCCTTCCGGTTGGGGACGGAAGCATCAGTCATCCCAAGCCACCAGTCTAAGTGAGGATTATCACTACGCTGGATGAGACACACACCGCAATTACCCTCCATCAGACCATCACACGCGTCATGCCCACAAAATTCGCATTTTTTTTTCAAAAATCTCAGAAAAATAGAACCCTTACGGGCCTAGAGTCTTTAGTATGTTTGATGACAAGCATTGAAAGAAAAGAAGGTAAAACCATGCCAGAATAGCTTTAACCGTGTTAATGGCCTCACATTCTTGGTTTTATAGAGAATCAAAGTTGATTTACCAATGAGCCGCTAAATGCCATGGTTCTTCCATACGATTTGTTGAATTTATTCAGAAGTAATTTGTCGAGATCGTGCACCCTTCTCTTATTTATCCGAAAAATAATAAAAATTATATTATAAAGTGCAGCTGGATAAATCCAATCTGTTTCTTGAAATAGACAAATTCACAAACATTACCACAAGAATCATCATCAGATAGTTCAAAGAATCAACATGAGATCAGCTTAAGCAATCACAGATAACTCAAGCTTGGAACAGGATTGAAACATGAAACATGTCAAGACAAACAAGAGACTAATAAATTCTCTTGTGCCAATACAATGTTCATACTACTACTTGGCTAAGCAAATAGGTATATAATGATTGCTAAACAAAAATAAGTCGAATGCTAATTCAGATATTCGTAAGGACACCCACAGTAGACAACCAAGAAGAACTGATTGGACTGCGCGTACAAGTAACTTCATGGACATTGATGATTGACAGCGTTGCAACAACATCCCTAACATAAGGTTTTGACAACAGGAGTAGTCACCTTAACCACTAGTATATCATCATACATATAAGACCTATGATGATCATCTTCACCCTTCAAAGTAGGATTCTGAAAGGTCACACATGCGACCAAGTAAGCACGCTACTCAGCCCTTGCGATGCCCGGTCCCAAATCCAGATAAGACTCTTCGGCACGCTTGGACCAAAACACCCTGAAAAACAACAACAGTTCCGAAACGGTTAGTGCATCGGATTTTAGCAATATTTTTTCAGCAGTACAGCAAACCAGTATAAAAATGTATTCCCTCCGTAAAGTAATGTAAGATCATTTATAGATCACTAAAGTAGTGATCTAAACGATCTTATATTACTTTACAAGAGGTAGTATTTCTTAAAGATTGCCCCCTTCAGGAATGAACAGGCCTGCAAATACAAAAAAAATGCAGCTTCAATAAAAAAAGGATAGACACAAGAAGTAACACCAAGTAATTAACTACTCCCTACGTCCCATAATATAAGATCATTTTGCAAGTTGTTTTAGCTTGCAAAACGATCTTATATTATGGGATGGACGGAGTAAATGTGAACTCTAATTCAAATACCACCGCTGTTCAAACTTCACACGCATTCCAATGCATGTGTATGACGAATACTTGAACATGTACATCGTGCCTGTTAATGTAGCATATCAGATCCTTGCCTTTATAGAGAAATTAAACACTACTTGCAAAAAAAGGAAGGTGACAAGAAAGATTAAACACTAGTTGCAAAAAAAAACATACAAAAAAATGCAAAAAAAATAAGGTGACAAGACAGATTAGCTCTGGACGGCTGCATATATATTTTCAATAGCCACTGCACATATTAACAATTAAGAAATACTCGTAAGAAAAACTCACGTTGATTGATCACACGAACATGGTTAGCTCTGGACGGCTGAAGATATCGTTGTTTCCAAGATCGCCTAGTGCAGGATAAAAAGCCACAAGTGCATCCTGTGCGCCAATGTACAGCGAGTTGTAGATCTTCCAGTATACTTCACGTACTTTCCTTGCTGGATGGAAGAGGCCTTGGAGGCAATAATTCAGAACCACGGCTGCGCCTAGAGCGACTCGCATCCCCTCGATAGCTTCCATGACGGCATTTATGAGATGGGGAGATGTCTCAAATATGTTGGGCCAGACATAGTTGAGCAAATGGACAAGAGCATCCTCGCAACCCAAGCCTGCAACTCCTAGAGCCATATGCTTGACAGCAGACGCGGCCGTCTGCCTGTGAACCAGATCCCTGTCCATCAGAGCATCTTCAAGCAAGGGAGCGACAGCATATATGTAATCTTTGCCCATCTCACCAATATACTCAAAGAGGAAAGAGAGAGATTTCAAAACACCATTCTGGACATTAAGTTCCGGAACCCGGTACTCGTTCATGAGGGCAGGCAAAACTGTGAACGGCGAGCAGGTTTCAGCAACAATAGCAATTGCTACAGTCGTGCAAACACGGTTCTGTCGCTCCTGCACCTTCAAGTTGTTCAACAGAGTGGCCAACACGTCCTGAGGCCCGATTGCCTTGGCAATATAACCAAATGTGTTCACAGTGGCTCTTCTGATACCCTTCTTGTGAGCCTTCAGCATTTCCAGCAGCTCAAAACAAATCCTCATCCACTCCCGAGCTGGTACGAATTCTGCTCCGCGATCAGCTATCCTACCAACTAGATCAATGCAGTTCTCTTGGACCTTCTCATGCCTATTTTTCAAGACAGGGGTCAGACGAGGAAGAAGATCCTTGATTGGAGGCGTCATCTTAGTCATGCCAATGACATTCACGATAGCCTTCAACGCTCCCAGAATTGAACCCAGCACCTCAGGATACTCCTCCCCCAAGTACTCATACAGCACAACACCCAGGTGACCCATAAGCTGCTCCTCCTGGCACTGCTTCATCACAATAGCTATCCTTGAGATCAGATCAGCAGCTTGCTGCCTAACTTTTGCACTCTTGTTGTTCAACCGCCACTTGATGGTACCACATATCTGCGGAAGGTAAGGCTTGACCCTCTGGCCGAGCGCATTCACAACAGCTCCAAAGCCATTAAGCATGACATTTGCATCATCACTTGTCTGCTCCTGGAAAGCATACAGGATGCCATCAATAAGCAGCTCCTCCAGCCGAGGATCAATATCCGAGGCACCCAAGTTAGCCACCACCTTCTCAATTGTTTCCATCACCATTCTCCTGTAAGGCTCACTTTCATCTTTCAGATCCTCAACAATCTTCCCAACGATATCAGTAACTCCCACCTTGTTTGCCATCTCTACTGTTGTTTCCACAAGTTGCTTATAGTTCCTACGATCTAGAGCCATTCTCCTAACCCAGAAGTGTTTGAAGAACGCTGAAAGGACGGTGTGACTCCCGATACAAACACGATCTAAACACTGTGCGCTGATGATGCACTGACTCCGGATATAATCAGCCTGTACACCCTCTGTGCTGACACACTGCTTCACAACCTTTAGGACAATCTTCTTCATCTCTTCATCTGGGGACTTGAATTCTCTGATTAAGACTGGCATCACACCCTTGGTGTAGAAACTGGCATACTCAGCATCCATAAGAGGGATGATGAAACCAATAGCCTTCAAGAAGGCAGCAAGGACCTTTCCACTGTGAGATCTGGTACCCTTCCAGAGAGGTCTCAACACACTATCGAAACTTTCTATACCATAGGGCGCAGCAGCTTCAGCAAGTGCAGCAAGGGAGAGAGCAGTGATTGTCCGCACTTTCTGGTTCTCATCAGTTAGACCATGCTCAATGATCTCAACTAGGTTCTTAAGGTGAGGCAGAACAGCACAGCCCATGAGAATAGCAATCTGCTGAACAATCTTGATACCAGTGTGCCGAGCTTGCCAGGACTTCTTACTCTGACAAACAGCCTTCAGAAATGGGAGGAGGGCGGGGATACCCAAAGCAGAAGCCACCACACTGAATGCCCTAGCAGTTGTATTCCTCACATACTCGTCAATGTTATCAATATCCGGTCTCATGGCAGCAATCATACTAGCAAGACCAGCAGCTTTGCTAAGATTTGAGATAATCTCCCTGCCCTCAGCACGAGCGTAGTAATCCTCATCAATCAAAAGTGGCTCGATAACTACAAGAATCTTGTGCACAAATGGACGGACCAGCTCATCCAGCTTATACAGCACCCTGTCAATGACTTTCACCAGGAGATGCCGCTCCTGGTCCTCGAGCGTTGGCTGCATGAGCAATGGCAGGATTCCATTGAACAGCGGGCCAGCACCAAATTCACGTGCTTTATCTGTGAGCTGCCGAAGTGACGCCTTTCGCTGCGGGGGCGTGCCGTTCTTCACCTTGAGCAGGAGTTTCATGATTTTTCTCTCCTTCTGCTCCTCTGGCGTCAGCTCCTCCTCGTCATCCTCATTCAGCAACTTCCCAAAGAACTGTAAATCCTCTGGCTTCATGAGTGGCAACCCAGGACCCAAGTCCTTGGGCACATCAAACTGCTGCCCACGATTCTCCTCGGGAATAGCATACAATGGTGTGCTCAGAGGTGTTGGTGTAGCAAGCAGCTTCCTTGCAGGCGTGCGTATGGGCTGGTACAAAGCCGGAGGTTCAAGAATCTTGTATCCCTGCGGCGGGAACATGGCGTCAAGCTCCTCGTCAGTGAGAGGCCTGTTCCGCTCCTCGATGTCCCGCTCCATCCGCAAGAGATGGTAATGCTCCGGAGTCATCGGACCAGCAGCAAGGTGGCCAGGCGTCGGTGTGAAAAGGTTCTCTGCTCCAAACGGTGTCGCTGCCGTGCCACTGGGTGTTGCATTCCCCATACTGACCGGAGTCTCATCCCACCTCGACCTCTGCTTCTTGGGCGTTGGCGTGGCAAGCCCAGAAGGGAGCTTAGGAGTAGCATCCCATGCCCCAGAAGGGGTGGCTCCTGCTACTGGGGTAATGCCACCAGCTGCTGGAGTTGCATCTGCATCGGCCATCCTCCCGGGAGTCGGCGTCTCATCCCACCTGTTCCTCCTCACAGAGGGCGTCGCGTCTCCGACACGCCCAGGGGTGGCGTCCCAGCGCCCAATTCCAGGAGTTGCATCAGGGGCATCCCAATCTGAGGCTGTCTTGGCCTTCTTCTTGGCACCAGCATCTGCAGCTGCAGAATCGCCCTCCTGCGACTGATCCCACCTATTGCGCCGTTTCGCCGGCGCGGCTGGCGGTGGCTTCGGCGCGGCCTTCTTCCCCTTGGCTCTCCCCTCCTCCTCCTCATCCTTCTTCTTCCGAGCGATCTCCCGCAGCGTGCGCTCCTTCTCTTGCAGCGCGTTGGCCTCGCGCATGGCGTCGCCGTAGGTCCGGACGAAGGGGGCCGGGGTGGCCTCGCCCGCGGCGAACGCGTCGTGGCGGTCGGGCGAGAGGGCGCGGTCGAGGCGGCGCCGGCGGTAGTCGTCCTCGCGGTCGATGATGCGCCGGGGCTTGCTGGCGGGGGCCCCGCCGTCGGGGATGTCGGCGGCCGCGACGGCGTGGCCCGTGTAGGACGCGAGGCGGCGGGCGGGTCCGGCGTCCTCGGGCGCGTCGTCGTCCTCGGAGGCCGGGATGGAGGTGTCGTAGCCGGCGAAGCGGCCGTCGCCGCCGTAGAGGTCCTTGTCGAAGGTGACGGAGGAGACGGCCATGGGCGCGCCGGCCGCCAGGGCCTCCTCCAGCCTCCGGCGCTCGTCCTGCGCGCGCGCGAGCTCCGCGTCGATCCCGTCCATGGCCGCGGCGGGTGCGAGCTAGGGTTTCGCGAGGCGAGATTTGGGGAGGGTTTGGGCTTCGGATGAGCCAAATCCCACCTCTGTTTGGTTATGTATATATGGAAAGGAACCGACTTCGAAATTGGGGACGGAAGGAACCGACTTAAATCAAACATCAAATCCAAATCCAAATTCAAAACTAAATAATCAGCACAAGAAGAATAGGTTTGGGAATTTTATCCTATCTTGGCTCGGCTCGTTTGCAAATAAGGCCTTCAAATCCCGAACGTATCTAAACCAACTCCTCGAGTGAAAACCCGAACGTATCTAAACCAACTCCTCGAATGAAAACCCGAACGTATCTAAACCAACTCCTCGAGTGAAAACCCAAGCCAAATCCAACAGGGGTCTTTTCAGATCGCACTCGCTGCCTTCGTCGCCTCTCGCTACCAGAAAATACAGCCTCTTTGATCCGGTGGCTGATAGTGGGTGTGACCCATTTGACGGCGAGGCGTCGGTGAGCACAGTCTTGGTGCAAGACCACTTGGGGCAGAGGCATGGTTGTAACGCTGCCGACAGGACGCTGGAGGTAGACTTTGGAATCGCCAAATCGAACCAGCATAAATGTCTCTTCCTTTTTGCACAACGACCGGGAGGAAAGAAAGGAGCCGACAGTCACCAAAACTCTGAAAGGTACAACTTATCATCACATTCATGGAGAGGAAGCACACCTCTAACCATTTTGCTAAGGACAAACAAAAGACTTCCTTCGGCCGCCTAATCTCGCCTATCTCATTCCCTTCCTCCTATTTTCCATGGTAGTAGAGAGAGAGAGAGAGAGCGCAAATCAGGCGCCAGAATCGGGGATCCAACAGTCTTATTCAAAAGTTGCTGCCAAATCACCCCTTCTTGCCGCCTCAACCATGAAGGCCCGGAAGAAGTAGACTCAGGCAACCACCACACACTGCCTGCAAAAGCGAATATGATTGTCTACCCAATGTCATAACACCAGACAGCGAGAAGAAGCCGAACACCAGTACAATGCCGAAGACTATCCTACCCCTACTATGAACATGAGTAACGCGAGTCCCCCCCCCCCCTCTTTCCCACTCCAAGCAACATCGTCGATGGTGGTAGACAAGAGGGTAGCCAGGCGAGACAGGGTGGATCTTAGAAGTGGGAGGGGAAGATAGAAGGAAAGGTGCCATTTTGTTAGTATTTGAGATGATGAGGAATTTCAGTAGCAACATTATGGAATCTGATGCATGATTTCATATTGTCGGGTGTTGTGTCATTGGTTGTTGGTTGCAGGCTTGCAACCCTCAGCTAGAAACTAATGGCAGGTTCAATTAATTAAATGCAAAATCAAATCCTTTGTGAGACACCAAAACTAAGATCTTATGATTGAGTTTCCATATGGCCACAAGATAATTAACTATGTGACTTTATGTTTATTTGGCTCACTTTTACTCTATGAGATTGTCCCTTGTGGTGGAACCTTCCTACCCCAGTGCTAGTCATAGACTTGGCAAAGGGTGGCCACAGTTTTTCTGGAGTTATTCCAGGCTTTTCGGCACTACCCATTCATAGGTATGGTGTGTCGGTCAACTACACATGTCGGTTCAGTCTCTAAGCGGTGTTTATAGGTGCTCATAGGTGCAAGATCTGTGTGCCTTCATAGGGTGAGTACGTGCGCACGTATGTAAGCATCAGCATAAGCATTGTATTTCTTCAAAAAAAACATGGGTTTTGTTTTTCATAAACTCTGTACTAGAAGAATGTGTTGTCGAGGTGCGTTGTCGTGAGAGGCCAAAATATCAATGAAAAATGATTTTTTTTATATATACCAAATGAATGCATTGATTGCTCTGACCTATCCAAGGTTCAAGGTCATAATAACGGGATTCTTGATCTACCAAAGTGTTGGTGAGTTCATATCACTTTCTAATACGCGTGTCACTTATAAAAGAGCAACGGTTCCCTAAACAAAAGGTGAATATCTTATTCGTCATTTTATTTCCTTGACTTAGAATTATCCAATTTCATTCCATGTATTTGTTTTGCCTCCACATACTAGAGATCGATTCAAGTTTAGTGGCCATAGGCATAGAAGGCATCAGGAAATACTGACAAATAACTAGAATTATAGCGTGCACTTATCCGCCCTCTCAATCTTCATGCTCTACTTCTTGGTCTGCCACCTCAACATTGAGAAACAGTAAGACTCAGCTAGTTAGGAGCCCTGACAGCGATTTGGAACTCTCAGCCATTGGATTATCCGTATCAACGTGCAGGATTACTCCGTCGTCTAAGTTCGTCCCGCACGTCTCGAGAGCCGCTGCTCCTCAGATTTAGCTACAGATTTCGCCCGTAATTGGGCCGTAACATAGAGTAGGCCCAGAATGAAGATCAGCCTAGTCTATTAGTTACAGCGAGAGAAATGAGATAATGCTGTTCAATTATCTAATCTAATGCCCGCTGTGTTGTAATAAACAAGTGCTTGAGCCTTGTTTATAGTTCCAGTTAAGAATGTTGTTATAATGTCCAGTTAAGAATCGTTAGCTGATTTATCTCCCTTGCTGTCGGCCATATTTCAGGCTGACAAGGCACCCAAGCCAATCAAGGAAGGGTGCGCTATATGCCAATCAAGATTGAAAGTGAGACGGAGGAGGACAAAGGGAGGCAGATCGCCAACTATAGAACCTTCAATACTGAATATTCTTCAAGTTATCGGCCATATCGGAGTCGGAAAGAGCACTCTGGTGCGGCATGTTTGTTATGATGCAACAGTCGTAGCTTCTTCTCGACATGCAACCATAGAACCAATCATGCAAATTGGGATAGTGCAGCCACTCAAATTGAGGTTCTACTTTAGGCGCCTGCACTTCCAGAGGCAGGTTCTACTTTAGGCGCCTGCACTTCCAGAGGCAGATTTCGAGGAGAATTGCGCAAGGCTAGTGGTAGTTGGTAAAGTGTTGAGAGGGCCATTCATTGCTGAGAGCTAACCATGGCCCAGGTACCAGTTGGAGTTGACGACAATGTTGATTCTGAGCCCAATTCACCTACAACTTCGGTACACTTTTTTAATAATATAGCCGCATGCATCGATTGATGCAGAGGCCGGAGGTCATCCTCATTTTCTAAAAAAAAGGTACCCAGAAAATAAAACATGGTCAACCCTTTCGTCAACCGCAACGACCAGGACACGTCCAGGCCTTTGCCAATTGTGTATTTTGCTGACTTCTTTTTCACACATACTGGGCGAAGTGCGCGCTTTGTCAAGTTCTTTTTTTGCTTGCACTCGGTATTCCATTGTGTTTGCTGAGTGCAAGACACGATGCACTAAGCAAACAACTCAGCACTGGGCAAAGTTATGGATTCCTGTAGTGCTACTTCAGTGACATCCTAAGGACATAGAACTCCTTGCGTGCACTCAGACCCGACCTACTGTTGGGGAACGTAGCAGAATTCAAAAAAATTCTACGCTTTCACCAAGATCCATCTAAGGAGACATCTAGCAACGAGCATATGAGAGTGCATCTACATACCGTTTTGTAGATCGCGAGCGGAAGCTTTAGAAGAAGCGTGGATGAAGTAGTCGTACTCTTCTCGTTCTTCGTCACCGATGATCTAGCGCCGAACGGACGGCACCTCCGCGTTCAACACACGTACGGTACAGCAATGTCACCTCCTTCTTGATCCAGCAAGGGGGGAGGAGAGGTCGTCGGAGATTCAGCAGCACGACGGCGTGGTGATGGATGCAACGGGAATTCCTGCAGGGCTTCGCCGGCGCCCTGCGGAAGAGGAGGAAGGTGTGACAGGAGGGGGAGAGGCGCCAGAGACTTGGGTGCGGCTGCCCTCTCCCCCCCGCATATATATAGGGGGCCAGGGGGTGCGCCAGCCCCTGCAGATGGGATCTGCAAGGGGGGGCGGCGGCCTGGGGGGGGAGACTTGCCCCCCAAGGCATAGGGGGCGCCTCCCTCCCCTAGGGTTCCAACCCTAGGCGCACGAGGGAGGGCCCAGTTAGGGTGCGCCCTTCCCCTTGTGGCCTAGGGGCCCCACCGGGATGGGTGTCCCCACCCGTTGGACCCCCGGGACCCCTCCGGTGGTCCCGGGACACTCCCGGTGACCCCCGGAGATCACCCGATGGCCGAAACTGGACTTCCTATATATCATTCTTTACCTCCGGACCATTCCGGAACTCCTCGTGACGTCCGGGATCTCATCCGGGACTCCGAACAACTTTCGGGTTTCCACGTGCATGTATCTCTACGACCCTAGCGTTACCGAACCTTAAGTGTGTAGACCCTACGGGTTCGGGAGACACGTAGACATGACCGAGACACTCTCCGGTCAATAACCAACAGCGGGATCTGGATACCCATGTTGGTTCCCACGTGTTCCTCGATGATCTTCATCGGATGAACCACTGTGTCAAGGATTCACTCAATCCCGTATGTTATTTCCTTTGTCCATCGGTACGGTACTTGCCCGAGATTCGATCGTCGGTATGCCCGATACCTTGTTCAATCTCGTCATGGCAAGTCTCTTTACTCGATCCGTAATCCATCATCCCATGACTAACTCCTTAGTCACCTTGAGCTCATTATGATGATGTCTTACCGAGTGGGCCCAGAGGTACCTCTCCGTCATACGGAGTGACAACATCCCAGTCTCGGTTCGTACCAACTCAACAGACACTTTCGGAGATACCCGATGCGTACCTTTATAGCCACCCAGTTACGTTGTGACGTTTGGCACACCCAAAGTATTCCTACGGTATCCGGGAGTTGTACAACCTCATGGTCTAAGGAATAAATACTTGATACCGAAAAGCTTATGCATTACGAACTATACGATCTCGTGCTATGCTCAGGATTGGGTCTTGTCCATCACATCATTCTCCTAATGATGTGATCCCGTTATCACTGACATCCCATGTCCATGATCAGGAAACCGTGACCATCTATTGATCAACGAGCTGGTAACTAGAGGCTTACCAGGGACTTAGTGTGGTCTATATATTCACACATGTATCGTTGTTTCCGTACAATACAATTCAAGCATGAATAACAGACAATTATCATGAACAAGGAAATATAATAATAACCATTTTATTATTGCCTCTAGGGCATATTTCCAACAGTCTCCCACTTGCACTAGAGTCAATAATCTAGTTACATCGTGATGAATCGAACACCCATAGAGTTCTGGTGTTGATCATGTTTTGCCCGTGGAAGGGGTTTAGTCAACGGGTCTGCAACATTCAGATCCGTATGCACTTTACAAATATCTATATCTCCATCTTGAACATAATTCCGGATGGAGTTGAAACGGCGCTTGATGTGCTTGGTCTTTTTGTGAAACCTGGGCTCTTTGGTAATGGCAATGGCACCAGTGTTGTCACAGAAGAGAGTCATCGGGCTTGACGCGCTTGGAATGACTCCTAGGTCGGTGATGAACTCCTTCATCCAGACTCCTTCCTGCGCTGCTTCGGAAGCAGCTATGTACTCCGCTTCACATGTAGATGCCGCCACGACGCTTTGCTTGCAACTGCACCAGCTGACTGCCCCACCATTCAAAATATACACGTATCCGGTTTGTGACTTGGAGTCGTCCAGATCTGTGTCGAAGCTAGCATCGACGTAACCCTTTACGATGAGCTCTTCGTCACCTCCATAAACGAGAAACATATCCTTAGTCCTTTTCAGGTACTTCAGGATGTTCTTGACCGCTGTCCAGTGTTCCATACCAGGATCACTTTGGTACCTCCCTACCAAACTTATGGCAAGGTTCACATCAGGTCTGGTACACAGCATGGCATACATGATAGAACCTATGGCCGAGGCATAGGGTATGACACTCATCTTTTCTCTATCTTCTGCCGTGGTCGGCGACTGAGCCTTGCGATGCTGAAGTTCGTCCGAATCATGTTAGCAATTGCCGCATTCTATGATTATGAGATATGGCAAATGGACGTCAAAATGGCATTCCTTAATGACTTCCTCAAGGAAGAACTGTATATGATGCAGCCGGAAGGTTTTGTCGATCCTGAGAATGCTAACAAGGTATGCAAGCTCCAACGCTCAATCTATGGGCTGGTGCAAGCATCTCGGAGTTGGAACATACCCTTTGATGAGGTGATCAAAGCGTTTGGGTTTATACAGACTTGGGGATAAGCCTGTATTTACAAGAAAGTGAGTGGGAGCTCTGTAGCATTTCTCATATTATATGTGGATGATATATTGTTAATGGGAAATGATGTAGAACTCTTGGATAGCATAAAGGCCTACTTGAATAAGTGTTTTTCAATGAAGGACCTTGGAGAAGCGGCTTACATATTAGGCATCAAGATCTATAGAGATTGATCGAGACGCCTCATTGGTCTTTCACAATGCACATACCTTGACAAGATATTGAAGAAGTTCAATATGGATTAGTCCAAGAAAGGGTTCTTGCCAGTATTGCAAGGTATGAGATTGAGCACAGCTCAATGCCCGACCTTCGCAGAAGATAGAGAAAAGATGAGTGGCATCCCCTACGCCTCGGCCATAGGTTCTATTATGTATGACATGCTGTGTACCAGACCTGATGTGAACATTTCCATAAGTTTGGTGGGGAGGTACCAAAGTGATCCCGGTATGGAACACTGGACAGCGGTCAAGAACATCATGTAGTACCTGAAAAGGACTAAGGATATGTTTCTCGTTTATGGAGGTGACGAAGAGCTCGTTGTAAAGGGTTACGTCGATGCTAGCTTCGACACAGATCTGGATGACTCCAAGTCACAAACCGGATACGTGTATATTTTGAATGGAGGGGCAGTCAGCTGGTGCAGTTGCAAGCAAAGCGTTGTGGCGGCATCTACATGTGAAGCGGATTACATAGCTGCTTCCGAAGCAGCACAGGAAGCAGTCTGGATGAAGGAGTTCATCACCGACCTAGGAGTTATTCCAAGCGCGTCGGGCCCGATGACTCTCTTCTGTGACAACACTGGAGCTATTGCCATTGCCAAGGAGCACAGGTTTCACAAGAAGACCAAGCACATCAAGCGCCGTTTCAACTCCATCCGAAATTATATTCAAGATGGAGACATAGATATTTGTAAAGTGCATACGGATCTGAATGTCGCAGATCCGTTGACTAAACCTCTTCCACGAGCAAAACATGATCAACACCAGAACGCTATGGGTGTTCAATTCATCACAATGTAACTAGATTATTGACTCTAGTGCAAGTGGGAGACTGTTGGAAATATGCCCTAAAGGCAATAATAAAATGGTTATTATTATATTTCCTTGTTCATGATAATTGTCTGTTGTTCATACTTTAATTGTATTATCTGGAAACAGTGATACATGTGTGAATACATAGACCACAACGTGTCCCTAGTAAGCCTCTAGTTGACTAGCTCGTTGATCAACAGATGGTTACAGTTTCCTGACCATGGACATTGGATGTCATTGATAACGGGATCACATCATTAGGAGAATGATGTGATGGACAAGACCCAATCCTAAGCCTAGCACTAGATCGTGTAGTTCGTTTGCTAAAGCTTTTCCAATGTCAAGTATCCTTTCCTTAGACCATGAGGTTGTGCAACTCCCGGATACCGTAGGAATACTTTGGGTGTGCCAAACGTCACAACGTAACTGGGTGGCTATAAAGGTACACCACGGGTATCTCCGAAAGCATCTGCTGGGTTGGCACGAACCGAGACTAGGATTTGTCACTCCGTATGACGGAGAGGTATCTATGGGCCCACTCGGTAATACATCATCGTAATGAGCTCAATGTAACTAAGGGGTTAGTCACGGGATGATGTGTTACGGAACGAGTAAAGAGACTTGCCATAACGAGATTGAACAAGGTATCGGTATACCGACGATCGAATCTCGGGCAAGTACTATACCGATAGACAAAGGGAATTGTGTTCGGGATTGATTGAATCCTCGATATCATGGTTCATCCGATGATATCATCGAGGAGCATGTGGGAGCCAACATGGGTATCCAGATCCCGCTGTTGGTTATTGGCCAGAGAGTCGTCTCGGTCATGTCTGCGTGTCTCCCGAACCCGTAGGGTCTACACACTTAAGGTTCGGTGACGCTAGGGTTGTAGAGATATTAGTATGTGGTAACCCAAAAGTTGTTCGGAGTCCCGGATGAGATCCAGGATGTCACGAGGAGTTCTGGAATGGTCCGGAGGTAAAGATTTGTATATAGGAAGTCCAGTTTCGGCCACCAGGAGAGTTTCGGGGGTCACCGGTATTGTACCGGGACCACCGGAAGGGTCCCGGGGGTCCATCGGGTGGGGCCACCTGCTAGGTGGCTTCTCACCCCTCATTGGTTACCCCAAGTGGAAGGTTTGAGATGCAGTGTAGCAGAAGTTTTCCCTTGGCAATACCAAGGATCGTTTTCCCTGAGACTCCCAGTTTCAACAAGAAGGTGTCAACTGCTAACGGCGCCAGATATTAGCAATCAACGTGGACCTGCACACAGATACAAATAACTTTGCTCCCAACGAGTACAAAGAGGTTGTCAATCCCTCCGGCCTTGTAGTTTACAAAGGATCAAATGCAAGTGATAATAGTGATAGGTATAATTGCAATAGTAAGTAAAAAGTGGAAAGTAAATAGTGGATGTGATCAATGATGGTAATATGGACCGGAGTCTCATGATGTTCACTAGTGATGTCTCTCTCCCAAAAGACGGTAAAACTGCTATGTGAGGTAAACGAATTACAGTTGGGCAATTGACAGGACCAATGCTGACTACATTGCAAGAAAGGTTGAGGTTCAAAGCATGGGCGGTACGCCGAGGTAAGTAGACCGAAATCCATCTGCATCTACTACTAATCATCCACCTTGAGATATCTATCCAGAACATCTCGCTGGTATTAAGTTGCGAGCCCCACCCATAGTGTAAACTCAAAGCAACAGACAACTGCATTAAAAGAACTTTGCGTAAAGTAAACAATCCTTGCACCCGCGGGCACAAGCACCGTTGTTTTCCCCCTTGTGGCAACAGCACATCCCCTAGACTCATGTTTCTGTCACTCAAACTAGTCATCGAGGGGCATGAACCCACAATCAAGCATAACGTTCCCTCTTGGAGTCACTACCTACTACTTGGCCAAAGCAATAAATAACAACGGAGAACATGCAAGAATTACTTACGAACATAAATATAAAAGAGGTGAATCAAATATATTACTCAAACACAATCTGAACATAATCTCATAATCCATCGGATCCCAGCAAACTCATCATAGCAACAACATAAGGATTACATATGTGCCTCGATCATGTAGGGCAGCTCACGAGGACTAATTAGTGAAGCACAAGAACGGGAGGAGAACATCACATAGCTACTGGTCATGGACCCATGGTCCAAGGGAGACTACTCACAACTCATCCGGGAGGCGTCCATGGTGGTGGAGAAGCTCCCGGTGGTGATCCTCCCCTCCGGCAGGGTGCCGGGAAGAGTTCTCCTGGTGCTCCCGATCTTGGAAGCGGCGGCGGCGGCGGAACAGAGATGAGATCGCGAAAAAGAGTTCTCGTCTCGAGGGTTTCGGGAGACGCTTTAAATATATGCCAAAGGGGGGCATCAGCGGAGCCTCGGGGGGCCCATGCGCCCCCCCGGCGCGGCCCAGGGGGGGCGCGCCGCCAGGGCGCCTGGAGCCCTGGTGGCCCCCCCCGGCTGTACTTCGGGCGCACGGTAGCTTCTGGAACGCTGATTTTTTATATAATTTTTCTGGATTTTTCCTGGCAGTTCTCGTAACGTGAAAACCTGAAATACAAAAACAGCCGAAAACAGAAACTGGCACTGGGGTGCACTGAGTTAATAGGTTAGTCCAAATATGATCAAAAGTGTTTGGAAGTGTATAAATAACATAGCAATATCACCCAAAAGAGGCATGGAGCAAGCAGAAATTATAGATACGTTTTGGACGTATCAACATCCCCAAGCTTAATTCCTGCTCGTCCTCGAGTAGGTAAATGATAACAAGAATAATTTCTGTGGTGACATGCTATTAACCATATAGGACTTTTTCATAGTCATATGACAAAAGCTTACTGAGACAATGAATCTATAGTAATTGAGTTGCCTCATGAGAAAATCACAAAGGACTGAAAGTTTTACAATATGATATTGAAACATCAAATAGATTTGTAATGAACATGATATGCAAATATGATAAAGTGATATCTAGCTTGCCCCCTTTAGTGAAGCAAAACATAAATGCAGGGTCACCTCCAAGGTTTAAGTGATGACTAGATACAATGATTTCAAAATAAACGATATCACAATCATGCGAAAGACAATGCTACTTTGGGACAATGCACATTACACTCAGAATGACAATCATGCTCTCAGTAGTTGGTGCTTTAAAAAGAAGGTGGAGACTCTCGAACCGTGGCTTTTGTTGGCAAGGTTGAAAACCCGTAATCAGAAACAAAGACAAAACATGTACCAGAGCTCTTGGTTTTAAAACAGAGGTAATAATTTTTTTTTGATTATGCATGTTTCGTCAACGAATGCTAGCAGACAACTCAATCACTTCTTGAGATGGACAAGTTTCGAGGAACGGCTCCCGAATGAGGACGATCACATCCTCTTAATCTCCTTTGTTTATCACTGCCAAAGTTTTCTGATTTCTCATGAACAAAGCGTGAAGGAGGGTTTGTTTGTTATATTATCTTTTTGAGCCGGGCGCACTCAATGCCAGTTCCTTCTCGTATTATGGGTTTGCACATTATACATGCAATCCCGGGGTGAAGCTTGTCCAACTTAAATAGATCATTAATTAACTACTACTTCCTCATGAACTTACAACAGAGGCACAAAATAGGAATGCTTTTTTTCTTTTGAATAATTTCGAGATGGCACATGCAAGTCTTCGTTAGGAATGGCAGGTAAATACCATGTAGGAAGATATGGTGGACTCATATGGCGTAACTGGATTAAAGGAATGTGGATGCACAAGCAGTCAGTCCGCTTAGTACAGGTGGAGGTTAGCAAAAGACTGGGAACGACCAACTAAGAGAGCAATGACGGTCATAATCATGCAGAGCGACAAAGCAACATTGAATCAGGCATGGAAGTTATATCGCTACTCAGAAACAAAAGATCATCAAGGCTTGACAGACTTTCTTTACAGTCTTAAATATGCGTGAGCATACGCCAAGTCAATCAAAATAAATTCTTGAAGGAAGATATTACTAAACCATACCACATCATAGGCAAACAAATCATGTTGGTACTCCAATAACACATTGGAAATCCCCCAGCTATTTGAGACTAACCATAAGAAAACATGAACTACTAAGCACCATTATGCACGTAGCATCTTTATCATAGACATATCAACCAATGCAACGGAAGCAAACTCTCTTAATAAGATAAGCATGATAACTAAAGAGAGTTCAAGCAACCAACTAAACGAAAGCTCTTTTAAAAAGATAAGCATGAAAACTGAGAGCTGAACATGATAGTAGCTATTAAAAGACAAAGAACACACACAGCAAGGATAGACATGAAAATTCTGTGTTATGTTCTAGGTAGAAGTGGAGCGTGTTCCTCTCCCACATAAAGAAAGCTGAGTTCCGACTCGTTATGAAAAGCTAAAGAAAATTAAAAGCAAGACGCTCCAAGCATAGCACATAACACATGAAGTGATTAAAATATAGTGGAACGAAAGACGAACTGATAATGTTGATGGAGAAGGGGATGCACGGGGGCATCCCCAAGCTTAGACGCTTGAGTCTCCTTGAATATTTCTTGGGGGTGCACGGGGGCATCCCCAAGCTTGAGCGCTTGACACTCCTGAATCTTTTTATCATCTTCCCTCGCACACTTGAAAACTCCCTTCATACATAACTCATCATAATCTGATTAGCGAGGTTAGTACCCATAATAAAATAATTGTACCTCGCTGGAAATAAGGATATTCTTGAAGGTCTACTGTTTCTCAAGATTGCCAAAAGGTTTTTGCAAAGAAAAAGCAAGCTCTAGGTTTGCAAAATGAAGGAAAGGCAAAACAGGACAGAATCTGTGAAAAACAGAACAGCAGGTAGTAAATGATTTGTTCGGGGCACTTCTGCAACTCTAATAAAAAAACTCAAAACAGACGCACGAAAGACAATTATATAGAGCACTCTGTCGAAAAAATTCAGACCAAAAGATGATCTGGTGATTTTATACGAATTTTTCTATCCAAGGACAGAATCTGTTTCCTGGACAGCACCTCACAACTTTTGAACTTTCTAGCAATCAGAGGCTATACTTGGCACAAAATTGAAAAGCAAAGATACAATGATGATGCTACTGTAGTAAACAACATCAAGACACAACAAAAGCAAAATAAAGTTTTTATTCATGTGGGCTGCCTTCCAAAAGCGCTTTCTTTTATGCCTTTAAGCTAGGCATAATGCATATAGATCAAGTTTTATCAAGGGTAAAAGAATAGCTAGCCCGTATAACGGACTCAAAAGGTAACTTGATCTTCTTTCGAGGGAAGTGTTCCATCCCTTTCTTGAGTGGAAACTGAAATTTTATATTACCCTCTTTCATGTCAATGATAGCACCAAGTGTAGTTGACATAAAAGTTCCTCCCGCGGCCGAATCTAACAAGTTCCGCGAGGTAAAGTTCAAGCCTGCATAAAAAGTTTGGATAACCATCCAAGTAGTCAAACCATGAGTAGGGCAGTTCTTGATAAGAGATTTCATACGTTCCCAAGCTTGGGCAACGTGTTCATTATCCAATTGTTTAAAATTCATTATGTTACTTCTTAGTTGGATAATTTTAGCAGGTGGATAGTATTTTCCAATAAAAGCATCTTTGCACTTGTCCCATGAATCTATGCTATTTCTAGGCAAAGACTGAAACCAAATTTTAGCTCCTCCTCTCAAGGAGAAAGGAAAAAGCTTAAGCTTAACAATATTACCATCTATTTCTTGGTACTTTTGCATATCATAGAGTTCAACAAAGTTGTTTAAGTGTAAAGCAGCATCATCTCCAGCACCGGAGAATTGATCTTTCATGACTAAGTTCAGTAAAGCAGGTTTAATTTCATATGAAGGTGCTGAAGTGGCAGGTGTAGTGATAGGTGTGCTGATAAAATCATCATTGTTGTGACTAGTGAAGTCACACAACTTGGTGTTCTCGGTGGAACCCATAGTAGCAAGCAAGCAAGATAACTATTTTTGTGATTTTCGATAAAGGATACTAAAGCAAAAACTGAAAGGTAAACTAACAAGACTAAAAGCAAAGGTAAAAGATAGCGTGCAACTCCCCTATCCTGAAGAGTGGAGTCCCCGGCAACGGCGCCAGAAATTGCTTTGCTAGGTGGCTTCTCACCCCTCGTTGGTTATCCCAAGTGGAAGGTTTGAGATGCAGTGTAGCAGAAGTTTTCCCTTGGCAATACCAAGGATCGTTTTCCCTGAGACTCCCAGTTTCAACAAGAAGGTGTCAACTACTAACGGCGCCAGATATTAGCAATCAACGTGGACCTGCACACAGATACAAATAACTTTGCTCCCAACGAGTACATAGAGGTTGTCAATCCCTCCGGCCTTGTAGTTTACAAAGGATCAAACGCAAGTGATAATAGTGATAGGTATAATTGCAATAGTAAGTAAAAAGTGGAAAGTAAATAGTGGATGTGATCAATGATGGTAATATGGACCGGAGTCTCATGATGTTCACTAGTGATGTCTCTCTCCCAAAAGACGATAAAACTGCTATGTGAGGTAAACGAATTACAGCTGGGCAATTGACAGGACCAATGCTGACTACATTGCAAGAAAGGTTGAGGTTCAAAGCATGGGCGGTACGCCGAGGTAAGTAGACCGGAATCCATCTGCATCTACTACTAATCATCCACCTTGAGATATCTATCCAGAACATCTCGCTGGTATTAAGTTGCGAGCCCCACCCATAGTGTAAACTCAAAGCAACAGACAACTGCATTAAAAGAACTTTGCGTAAAGTAAACAATCCTTGCACCCGCGGGCACAAGCACCGTTGTTTTCCCCCTTGTGGCAACAGCACATCCCCTAGACTCATGTTTCTGTCACTCAAACTAGTCATCGAGGGGCATGAACCCACAATCAAGCATAACGTTCCCTCTTGGAGTCACTACCTACTACTTGGCCAAAGCAATAAATAACAACGGAGAACATGCAAGAATTACTTACGAACATAAATATAAAAGAGGTGAATCAAATATATTACTCAAACACAATCTGAACATAATCTCATAATCCATCGGATCCCAGCAAACTCATCATAGCAACAGCATAAGGATTACATATGTGCCTCGATCATGTAGGGCAGCTCACGAGGACTAATTAGTGAAGCACAAGAACGGGAGGAGAACATCACATAGCTACTGGTCATGGACCCATGGTCCAAGGGAGACTACTCACAACTCATCCGGGAGGCGTCCATGGTGGTGGAGAAGCTCCCGGTGGTGATCCTCCCCTCCGGCAGGGTGCCGAGAAGAGTTCTCCTGGTGCTCCCGATCTTGGAAGCGGCGGCGGCGGCGGAACAGAGATGAGATCGCGAAAAAGAGTTCTCGTCTCGAGGGTTTCGGGAGACGCTTTAAATATATGCCAAAGGGGGGCATCAGCGGAGCCTCGGGGGGCCCAGGCGCCCCCCCGGCGCGGCCCAGGGGGGGCGCCGCCAGGGCGCCTGGAGCCCTGGTGGCCCCCCCGGCTGTACTTCGGGCGCACGGTAGCTTCTGGAACGCTGATTTTTTATATAATTTTTCTGGATTTTTCCTGGCAGTTCTCGTAACGTGAAAACCTGAAATACAAAAACAGCCGAAAACAAAAACTGGCACTGGGGTGCACTGAGTTAATAGGTTAGTCCAAATATGATCAAAAGTGTATGGAAGTGTATAAATAACATAGCAATATCACCCAAAAGAGGCATGGAGCAAGCAGAAATTATAGATACGTTTTGGACGTATCACCACCTATCCAGGAGGGCCTCATGGGCTGAAGTGGGACGGGATCCAGCCCCTAGTGGGCTGGTGCGCCCCCCATGGGCCTCCCCCTGCGCCTAGGGTTGGAAACCCTGGGGGTGGGGGCGCCCCACCAAACTTGGGGGGCAAGTTCCCCCCCTTGGCCGCCGCCCCCCTAGAGATTGGATCTCTGGGGGCCGGCGCACCCCCAGGGCCCCTATATAAAGAGGGGGGGATGGCTGCACACCCAAGCCCCTGGCGCCTTCCTCTCCCCCCTGCAACACCTCTCCCTCTCGCTGAGCTTGGCGAAGCCCTGCCGAGATCTCCGCTGCTTCCACCATCACCCCGTCGTGCTGCTGGATCTCCATCAACCTCTCCTCCCCCTTGCTGGATCAAGAAGGAGGAGACGTCTCTCCCAACCGTACGTGTGTTGAACGCAGAGGTGCTGTCCGTTCGGCGCTCGGTCATCGGTGATTTGGATCACGACGAGTACGACTCCATCAACCCCGTTCTCTTGAACGCTTCTGCTCGCGATCTACAAGGGTATGTAGATGCACTCCCCTCTCCCTCGTTGCTAGATGACTCCATAGATTGATCTTGGTGTTGCGTAGAAAATTTTAAAATTCTGCTACGTTCCCCAACACAATGAGCCGTCGCCTCCAATGAGAGGGGGTTTATCAGTTTCGTCCGTTTTTATTCACGTGTTACATGTCATGGGTGTACAACCTACCCTCGTCGGTTATGATCTGGTTCGTGAATTGGTCAGCCATGGAGAGGGAAGACTCATTTTAGTATTTGAGGACACTGGCGCGGTAGAGTGCACCGGCCATCCAGATGTCTAGAGTTTACCCATGTGATATATGAACACGATCACGTCACATGGAATGTAATATTGTAGCCATGAGCTAGCTTTTTTCCGAAAAGGAGGATGCCTCCGGCCTCTGCATCTTAAGATGCACACAACCCTCTTATTAAATGAGCAAGGTTCAAAAACTAGTCTCAAGTTGAAAGTAGTAAAAGGATCAAACGCCACACTTGGCTAAAAAAAAGAGAGAAACGGCCACAACCGGCCTACTCAGACTAAAAAGTATACCCACTTAACCGAAGCATAGATCGCCATCCAAATCGGTTGTAGGTATCCCGTGCGACCGTCTCCCATCGGTTGCACCCAAAAGCCATTTGCTCCCTGCGATCCGCAGGACTGAGTAATGACCATGTACGGATCCAGGTGGACGCCCTGAAGATAACTTGCAAAAAGTTGGTTAAAGTTTGTCTGTTGAAGGCAACATCATTTCTACAGTTCTAAATAGCCTAAAGCAATGCACACACTCCTACTCGAATATGTGCCGCTATCTTGGGTTCAATTCCGAACAGCCAATCCCCAAAAAGATGTTGAAGAGAGATGGGTGGAGCAATATTAAAGGCCACATGAAGCATTCTCCACAGAAGCTTAGCAAGTGGACAAAGGATAAACATATGTTGTATAGATTCGTCCTGATCACAAAAACAACATCTTTTGTTGCCTGTCCAATTACGCTTAGCTAAGTTATTTTTCGTTAAAATCACTCCCTTATGCACAAACCACATGAAAACTTTAATCTTCAAGGGCACTTTAATTTTCCAAATATGAATCGACCCCGGAATGGGCCCGGTGTTAATCAAGTCTGTATACATAGACTTCACCGAGAAGACTCCAGACACGGACAACTTCCATATAATGGAGTCCACCTCCTTAGAAAGATTCACCTGCATTAACCTGCGGACCAAATTGAGCCAACGGTCCCAACGCTCACCCACTAAAGCTCTTCAGAACCCAATATTCAAGGGAACCGTGCTCATAACCGTATGAACAGAACTCTCTTTTTGTTGGACTATGTTGTATAGAGAAGGATATTGCACTGCAAGAGGAGTTTCTCCTAGCCAAGTATCCTCCCAAAATCTTGTATTATGACCGTTTCCTACAATAAACTTGCACCTACTGAAAAATGCCAGTTTGACCCTCATTAGCCCCTTCCAAAAGGGAGAATCATTTGGGCAAACCATCACCTGGGATAAACTTTTTGAATGCAAGTATTTGTTGCGCAGGAGTTGAATCCACACCCCTTCAGTTTCAACTGTTAGGAGCTAGCTTGGCTAGGTTCTCTCCTCCTAATACTTGGCTTGATGAGGCCCTGGTAGCTGTAATTCCTCATGCTTATAAACGATGCAATTGTTCTGGCAAATGAATAAACGAGGTTTTGAAGTGTAAAAAAACATGGCCCCTTCTTTTCCATTCTTATTTGTTTGTTTGTTTTTCAGGGGAGTATCGTGCTTTGAAAAATTCATCTAATCCATCAACACCCTGCCCTAGAGCTGTCACATGTGGCATAGCTTGGCATTATCGAATAGCGCCTTGCAGAACCCCTACCCATCGCGCCGCAGCTCCGTCCGCAACATAGGAGGGGCACATGAGCTTCCCTCAAAGGCTAAAAAGGAGGTATGCATGAGCTTTTCTACATCAATCCAGTGATTGATTAGTTAAACCCAAACTAACTCCAATTTTGAGAGCAGTACACCATCTAGGGTAGATCCAATCTTGGTGGTGAATTCAGCTTTCTCTAGTACTGCTGTACTGAGATGTTGGGGAATTTAAGTGGCAAACCATGGAATTTGATTCCCATTGTTCATTGACAAGTGACCGGTGTTTGTTCTTGGTAGCTGGTTGTGGCAATGGATGATGGGGACCTTGATTTCGCCAACCCGGAGGCATATCAGTGCTCGTTGGCTCTTCCATGGACGACTACATAATAACGAACTCGACAAAGAGAGAAAGAAATACAAAGAAAAATAATATTAAAAATGGTTGCCTAGTGCTACATATATGGATCTCGGCAATGGATGGAAGAATATATATATTTAAAATGGTTTTCCTAATGCTATGTACTTCCTCCGTCCGGAAATACTTGTCAAAGAAATGAATGTATCTAGATGTAGTTTAGTTCTAAATACTTCCATTTTTATCCATTTCTCCGACAAGTATTTCTGGACGGAGGGAGTATATAGAACTCGTCAAAGGGGGAAAACACTAACACGCCAAGGCTTTGCCTAGTTATTCTTCTGCTTAGCAAATAGCTATACAGACTATCTAGTGAGACCGAGGGCATGTGGGTATAAATATTGCGGAATAAATACCTTCACTCTAAAACTTTGGCCCAAGTTAACGCAAGGCCAACGGATTCACCCTTTTGGAAGGGGTTAATGAGGACAAAAGTAACTTTCTTCCAATGGGTAAAGTTTGTAATTGGTAATGGTACCACTACTAGATTCTGGGAGGATACTTGGGTAGGGGAGACGTCTTTGGCTTTACAGTATCCTTCCTTATATAATATTGTGCAACGTAAGAAGGATTGTGTCGGCACAGTATTAAACTCGGTACCACTTAATATCAAATTTAGGAGAGCCATTGTTGGAGAACGTTGGAATGCTTGGCTGCACTTGTTCCGTAGGTTGATGGACGTTCAACTTTTAGACCAGGCAGATACAATTAGTTGGAAGTTAACCACGAATTAAATTTTCTCGGTAAAATCCATGTATTTGGACTTAATTGACTTTGGGCCATTGTCGAGGTCTTTGCATATTTCGAAGATTAAAGTTCCGCTTCGCATCAAAATGTTTATGTGGTTCGTACAAACAGGATTTATTTTCACCAAATTAGGAACTGGGTGAGTAACTCCAGGTGCTGTGTTTGTGATCAAAATGAGTCGATTAAACACCTCTTTCTCAAGTGTCCGCTTGCAAAATTGTTATGGCGATCAATTCATAGAATTTTTAACGTTCATCCCCCAATGAGCATAAACACGTTATTTGGGACGTGACTTAATGGAGTGGACACACACACACGTAGCTAAACATATTCGGATAGGGATATGTGCACTATCCTGGGCTATATGAACACTAGAAATGATATAATTTTAAATGGGAAAATATCCATTAATTTTTTAAAGGTTATTTACAAAGCTACAACTTGGATCCGTATGTGGTCGTTACTCACTCATGCGGAATTCAGGAAATTTTTGGATATTGGGTGCAACCGCTGGGAGACGATAGCACATGCTATCTTCAGCCGATTTGGATGGCGAGCTAATAATAGGCTAGGTGTGTAGGCATCGTAGTACATTATTCATCGCCGGGTGTGGCTCGTTTTTGCCGGATGTGACGCTTTATAGATTTATTTATTATCTTCGCTCGGTTTATGAGCCTACTTGAACATACAACTTCGGTACACTTTTTAATAATATAGCCGCATGCATCGTTTGACGCAGAGGCCGGAGGTCACCCTCCTTTTCTAGAAAAAAAAAGGTACCAAAAAAAAAACGTGGTCAACCCTTTCGTCAACCGCGACGACCAGGACACGTGTCCAGGCCTTTGCCAATTGTGTATTTTGCTGACTTCTTTTTCACACATACCGGGCGAAGTGCGCGCTTTGTCAAGTTCTTTTTTTGCTTGCACTCGGTATTCCATTGTGTTTGCTGAGTGCAAGACACGATGCACTAGGCAAACAACTCAGCACTGGGCAAAGTTGTGGATTCCAGTAGTGCTACTTCAGTGACATCCTAAGGCTGGTGCCAACGCGGGCGGCAGCGCCGGCGGTACCGCCCGTCCGGAGGCGAGAGCGAGGCGAGAGCGAGGCGAGACGGCAGCGCGGGGCGGTGGATCCACCGCCCGGCGGTAGCGCCCGCTACCGCCCGGCTGCCGCCCGCGCTGGCGCCGAGAGGGGGGCGAGAGGGGGGCGAGAGCGAGGCGAGAGCGCTGGCGGGTCGGGGCGAGAGCGGGGGCGAGAGGGAGGGGGTAACGGCTAGCTGACGTGGCGCGATCTGATTCGTCCACGTCAGCTAGCCGTTGATGTATCCGTTGGAGCTCCAAAAAATTTAAAAAAAATTCCAAAAAATTCCAAATTTCATCCCCAACCCCTATAAATACCCCCACACCGGGTTCACTCATTCCACACCCCATTTCATCTCATTTCTCTCCTCCACTCTCCATTTCCACTCCTCTAGACGCCATGTCTTCGTCCAGCAGCAGTTCGAGCGAAGGAATGGAGGGTGCTATGATAGATGCATTGCAAGCGGAGTATGAGGGGATGCTCAACCTCGAGGCGGAGTCAACCTCGAGGAGGAGGCGACGCCGTCGACGGTTCTTCAGGCGTGATCGTGAGGGTGCCCACGATCGGCTCTACGAGGACTACTTCGCCATCAACTGTAATTTACCTCCGGACTTCTTTCGGCGAAGGTATCGGATGAGGCGACAACTTTTTCTACGCATTGTGGATAGATTGGGTGAATACTCTCCGTATTTCACGCAAAGAGTTGATGCTCTCAACCGTCTGGGTTTTTCTCCCCTACAAAAGTGTACTGCGGCTTTGCGCTTGTTAGCTTATGGAGCCGCTGCGGATACGGTAGATGACTGGCTAAAGCTAGCTAGACAAACTTCT
>LR738713.1:912178-926461 GCA_902687465.1 Secale cereale | reverse complement strand
TCTACCCCTCCTGGCCCGTGTTCATGAAAGGTGTTACCCTTCCACAAAGTGAAAAGCATCGGCTATTCACAAAAGCTCAATCAGCTTGGCGCAAAGATGTCGAGTGTGCCTTTGGAGTGCTCAAGTCTAGGTTCAACATTCTAGCAGTTCCCGGACGCTCCTTCTCGCAGCGTACTCTTGGGTTGATCATGCGTGCATGTGTCATTCTGCACAACATGATCATCGACGATGAGCGTGGTACCAATTTGGACGCCATCTATGAGACAGTTGCGTCCAATGTCGGGCCGCCGATACATACCAATGCACCACCAAGCCTAGCAGCCAGGATTCAGATGGACACCGAAATGAGGGACTCACCGATGTATGCACGGCTCCAGGAGGATTTGATTGAGCATGTGTGGGCAAATAATCATGCCTAGATTATGTAATTTTTTTAATTTTTTATGTAATTTTTTTATTTATTATGTAATTTTTTTATTTATTATGTAATCAGTACAATTTGTAGTTGAATAAAATTATTTTCTTACATTATTTTGAATGTCTAAAGAAATGCGAGTGAAATAACTAAATCTGAGGAGAGAGTAGATGACGTGGCGGTAGTCTGCCACTACAGCCCGTGCACTGGCACCGTGATGTGAGAGTGGGGTGAGAGTGGGGTGAGAGTGAGGGTAAAAGCTGACGTGGCGGGGCGATAGTGGGGCGGTGCGTTGGCACCAGCCTAAGGACACAGAACTCCTTGCGTGCACTCAGACCGGACCTACGACACGTCTTCCCGCACCCACACATGCATCAATGTTAACACCCAGATCATCATATAACATACTAGGGATTATCAACTGATAATTGGAGTTAATTACAACAAGCATTCCTCAATCTGGACAATCGTCGTACATCACCCTCCTACTTTGTCATCCTGACTATTCTCACCATGGCATGTCGTCCTTTCGAATTTTGACCCGATTGTCATGTATGCCATGCCCTGAAAACATCCTGTGGAATGATGACTATGATGTTTTTTGGCTGAGGGAGACAAGCGTCACTCTGTTGGCTCATGATGAACTTGTCTTGCTTGGCTGGTTGATTGGCTGCTAACATAGGGCTACAAGATCACCTGCACGGCGGACCGATATACAGACTTAAATCAGCACATTTGTCACTCTGCTGCGAACATCAAAATTCCTAGTTGGCTTGTTATTTGACAGCTTAGCTCTCGAATTGTTGAGTTGCCGGGCAAAAACTAGTGTATGTGATATGACGTCCAACTATATTTGACTTAAGAGAATATCTCTTAGCACAGAAGTTGCTGTTCATGTCATTTTTGCACGTGATGTTCATGTTGCTCTTAGTCTATGAGTTTAGTACAGCATGGTTTGCTCTTGTTTTGTCTAAAACAAAATCACACATTTGTGATAAGTATTTTAGTTCATGTTTGGTGGCTGGTATTCGTAAGTCATAACTACAATCTGAAAGGCATGAACTACCTAAATGCAAATTAAATCCCGCACGTGACACCCAAATTAAGATTTTCTGTTCTGATCATTGATGTGATGGCCACATGGTAATTTACTACTGTGACGTTAGCTTTACTTTTCTTGCTTTTTCTCCCTGAGGATGGAAATTAGAGGTTGGTATTTGTTTCTCACAAACTTTGTAATACGAAATTGTGTGATGTCCTCTGACCTCTGACCTACCTAAGGTCCAAGCTAGTTACTCATGGTGGTGGAGAGGGGAACCCACTCCCCCTATAAAAGAGCAAGTCTTCTCGAAGCAAACGATGTCTTATTATCTAGTATCGTTCTATGCATTTTTTGTTGCAACTCTACACATTAGGGACCCTGATTTGATACATATAGGCATATAAGGCATCCGGAATTACCAATACATAACAAGAATTATGACATGCACATTGTCCTTTGCACATTCGACGTGCATCTTCATCCAACTCCGTTGCCTCAGCATGACTATGGCATGAATCATCCGATCAAACCGCACAACCATGCAGTCATGAACTTAATGGGAAGTTGAAAGCACTAGGATAATGCTCCGCATATATCTTGTCATGAGATCATGCCGCAAAAACATCACTAATTGTTAGAAGTGCTAACCAAGTAGTCGCACAATAAATTCATTAAGGGGCGTCCTGGATCTAGCTTGATCCACATTGTACTCATGATGTTGATTTAGATTGAAAACTTCAAGAGCTAGCATAAGCATAGATTTCTCTTGAAAATATATCTCATTTTACTTATTGCTATTTTACTGGATATATCATACCTATAATACAACAATAGATAATGATCACAATTGCACTTCAAAGACCCTATGAACAATGTTAAGCTTTTGTGAACCAAAAGGGTGTGATTGCAATGGTATAGATTAGAAGGGTTGCTGAAGAAAATTCTTTAACCGGCTAAAAAAGAACATATATATTTAAAAAATGATAGTCCCTAGAAAATTGACCGTCAAATCTCCATCTTTCCTTGCTTGGATGGTTAGTTGGTTTCCAACAAAGGGCTACAAGATCACATGGATGAGGAACCGATAAATGGCTTAAATGAACACATGTGTCACACTCTCATGCAAACATCAAAATTCATGGTTAGCTTGTTATTTCTCAGCATCTAGAATTTTTTAATTTTTTTACGAGCAAAAACTAATGTATATGATATGACGTCCAACTATATTTGACTTGAGAGAATAGCTCTTAGCACGGAAGTTCATGTTCTAGATTTTTTGTTGTTGGTGATGTTCATGTTGCTTTTAGTCTATAAGTTTAGTATGGTTGCAATTGTCTTGTCTAAAACAAAGATATGCATTGTTGTAAAGGAAAGTCAAAACATGTGGTTGACATTATCTAACTTCATTTAACTCGCATGCTAAATACTTCCGTCACAACGTCCTTGAGCTACGGAATGTAATACCATGATGTTGTAGCCATCATGGTTTGTGCAAATAAAAGAACATGTATGTAATAAAAAAATAAGCAACACCAGGAAAACATATTTGGCTCTTAAGTTCTCTCTAGGGAAAATTTGTTAGCAGAAGATGCCTAGCTTTAAGCACGCTGAACATACATGAAAGAGTTTAGCATGGACTATATAGTACAAGAAATTTATTTTCCTGCACGGGATCGTGATACTTCCAGGTAATACCCTTTACTTGGTTTTCTTTTTTTTTCCTTTTCCATTAATTATAGAGAAGAACTTTTAATTTTGACGAATTTATTGGTTAGTGGGCAAGAAAGAGTGAGCATCACTATTACTACACTACATGGGTATTCATCTCCCAGGTGCCAATCTTATGATAATGGTAGTCACCTCAGATGTGACAATCTACATTTCCCTTACATGAATGATGAATGTGGCCACGTTCTCTTTTCCCTTTTCCTAAATTATCACAATATGGCCGCGCTAAACCGTGGGTTTTTCGATACATTGATATATAAGGAATTAAAGAAGATCAACCCCCCACACCTACAAGTGTTGGTCCATAATTACAACACATGTACCACATGTATCAAGAACAAAGCACTCAGGTCTCATCGCCCAACTATGACTTACTATTGTGTCTCATGTTTCACCGCGCAGTAGGTGTGTTCTTAACTCAAATGAAGACCTACACCAACAACTACACATCACTCTATCTACTTATACCCTAGTCCTAGCATGCAACAACTCAAGATGCTCTTTCAAATTCTCATGTTTTTGGATTTAGTTGTGAAGGGTGGGTTGGGAAGAGGAAGAATGAGAGGGTCCAAGAGTAGTATAAATGGGAACATTGAGGGAAACAAGAGCTTTCTAGATTTCCCCTCCTAACGAAGTAGAGATCTAGTTCTGGGTTTTTCCAATGCTTCCTCCTATTGTTCTTGGTTGCTCCTTCCCCTTCCTTATTGGCTTGTACATTTATATTAAGTAATAGGGCAAGTAAATAGTCTATGAAAAAATATAGATGGTAGGACTTTTGTTGGGGAGCGTAGTATTTTAAAATTTTCCTACGATCACGCAAGATCTATCTACCAGATGCATAGCAACGAGAGGGAAGAGTGTGTCTACGTACCCTCGTAGACCGGAAGCGGAAGCGTCAAGTGACGCGGTTGATGTAGTCGAACTTCTTCGCGATTCAACCGATCAAGCACCGAACGTACGGCACCTCCGCGTTCAGCACATGTTCAGCTTGATGACGTCCCACGAGCTCTTGATCCAGTTGAGCTTCACGGGAGAGTTTCGTCAGCACGACGGCGTGATGACGGATATGATGTATTCACCGGCGCAGGGCTTCGCCTAAGCACCGCGACGGTATGACCGAGGTGTGTTTCTGTGGAGTGGGGCACCGCACACGGCTGGAACAATTCAACTTGTGTGTCTTTGGGTGCCCCCCTGCCCCCGTATATAAAGGAGCAAGGGGGAGGCCGGCCGGCCCTTCCTATGGTGCGGCTAGGGTGCAATCCTACTAGGAATAGGATTGCAATCCTATTCCTAGTAGGAACTACCAAAGAAGGAAGAGAGGGAAAGGAAAAGAAGGAGAGGTGGCGCCCCCCAATCCTAGTCCAACTAGGAACCCTAGGTGGGGCGCCGGCCAGCCCCTATGGGCTGCCTCTCGCTTTTCCATAAGGCCCACTATGGACCATCCCCCCTCGTAGGGGGTTCCGGTAACCCCCTCCAGCAATCCCGTTAAATCCGAAACTTTTCCGGAACACTTCCGGTGTCCGAATATAGTCGTCCAATATATCAATCTTTATGTCTCAGACATTCCGAGACTCCTCGTCATGTCCGTGATCTCATCTGGGACTCCGAACTACCTTCGGTACATCAAAACTCATAAACTCATAATACCGATCGTCATCAAACGTTAAGCGTGCGGACCCTACGGGTTCGAGAACTATGTAGACATGACCGAGACTAATCTCCGGTCAATAACCAATAGCGGAACCTGGATGTTCATATTGGCTCCTACATATTCTACGAAGATCTTTTATCGGTCAAAACCGCATAACAACATACGTTGTTCCTTTTGTCATCGGTATGTTACTTGCCCGAGATTCGATCGTCGATATCTCTATACCTAGTTCAATCTCGTTACCGGCAAGTCTCTTTACTCGTTCTGTAACACATCATCTCGTGACTAACTCATTAGTCTTTTGCTTGCAAGGCTTATTGTGATGTGTGTTACCGAGAGGGCCCAGAGATACCTCTCCGACACTCGGAGTGACAAATCCTAATCTTGATCTATGCCAACACCACGAATAATTTTGGAGACACCTGTAGAGCATCTTTATGATCACCCAGTTACGTTGTGACGTTTGATAGCACACAAGGTGTTCCTACGGTATTCGGGAGTTGCATAATCTCATAGTCATAGGAACATGTATAAGTCATGAAGAAAGCAATAGCAGTAAAACTAAACGATCATAGTGCTATGCTAACGGATGGGTCTTGTCCATCACATCATTCTCCTAATGATGTGATCTCGTTGATCAAATGACAACTCATGTCTATGGCTAGGAAACATAACCATCTTTGATCAATGAGCTAGTCTAGTAGAGGCATACTAGGGACTTACTATTTTGTCTATGTATCCACACATGTACTAAGTTTCCGGTTAATACAATTCTAGCATGAATAAAAGACATTTATCATGATATAAGGAAATACAAATAACATCTTTATTATTGCCTCTAGGGCATATTTCCTTCAGTCTCCCACTTGAACTAGAGTCAATAATCTAGATTACAAAGTGATGATCCTCACACCCATGGAGTCCTGGTGCTGATCATGTTTTGCCCGTGGAAGAGGTTTAGTCAACGGGTCTGCAACATTCAGATCCGTATGTATTTTGCAAATCTCTATGTCTCCCTCCTTGACTAGATCGCGGATGGAATTGAAGCGTCTTTTGATGTGCTTTGTTCTCTTGTGAAACCTGGATTCCTTCGCCAAGGCTATTGCTCCAGTGTTGTCACAAAAGATTTTCATTGGACCCGATGCACTAGGTATTACACCTAGATCGGATATGAACTCCTTCATCCAGACTCCTTCATTTGCTGCTTCCGAAGCAGCTATGTATTCCGCTTCACACGTAGATCCCGCCACGACGCTCTGCTTGGAACTGCACCAACGGACAGCTCCACCGTTCAATAAAAATACATATCCGGTTTGTGACTTAGAGTCATCCGGATCAGTGTCAAAGCTAGAATCGACGTAACCGTTTACGACGAGTTCTTTGTCACCTCCATACACGAGAAACATATCCTTTGTTCTTTTCAGATACTTCAGGATGTTCTTGACCGCTGTCCAGTGATCCACTCCTGGATTACTTTGGTACCTCCCTGCTAGACTTATAGCAAGGCACACATCAGGTCTGGTACACAGCATTGCATACATGATAGATCCTATGGCTGAGGCATAGGGAATGACTTTCATTTTCTCTCTATCTTCTGCAGTGGTCGGGCATTGAGTCTTACTCAACTTCATACCTTGTAATACAGGCAAGAACCCTTTCTTTGACTGATCCATTTTGAACTTCTTCAAAATCTTATCAAGGTATGTGCTTTGTGAAAGTCCAATTAAGCGTCTTGATCTATCTCTATAGATCTTGATGCCTAATATATAAGCAGCTTCACCGAGGTCTTTCATTGAAAAACTCTTATTCAAGTATCCGTTTATGCTATCCAGAAATTCTATATCATTTCCAATCAACAATATGTCATCCACATATAATATTAGAAATGCTACAGAGCTTCCACTCACTTTCTTGTAAATACAGGCTTCTCCAAAAGTCTGTATAAAACCATATGCTTTGATCACCTCATCAAAGCGTATATTCCAACTCCGAGATGCTTGCACCAGTCCATAGATGGATCGCTGGAGCTTGCATACTTTGTTAGCACCTTTTGGATCGACAAAACCTTCTGGTTGCATCATATACAACTCTTCTTTGAGATATCCATTCAGGAATGCAGTTTTGACATCCATTTGCCAGATTTCATAATCATAAAATGCGGCAATTGCTAACATGATTCGGACAGACTTAAGCATCGCTACAGGTGAGAAAATCTCATCGTAGTCAACTCCTTGAACTTGTCGAAACCCTTTCGCAACAAGTCGAGCTTTGTAAACAGTAACATTACCGTCTGCGTCGGTCTTCCTCTTGAAGATCCATTTATTTTCGATGGCCTGCCGATCATCGGGCAAGTCAACCGAAGTCCACACTTTGTTCTCATACATGGATCCCATCTCAGATTTCATGGCTTCTAGCCATTTTGCGGAATCTGGGCTCATCATCGCTTCCTCATAGTTCGTAGGTCCATCATGGTCTAGTAACATGATTTCCAGAACTGGGTTGCCGTACCACTCTGGTGCGGAACGTATTCTGGTTGATCTACGACGTTCAGCAGAAACTTGATCCGAAGTTTCATGATCATCATCATTAACTTCCTCACTGATTGGTGTAGGAATCACTGGAACAATTTTCTGTGATGTACTACTTTCCAATCCGGGAGAAGGTACAATTACCTCATCAACTTCTACTTTCCTCCCACTCACTTCTTTCGAAAGAAACTCCTTCTCTAGAAAGGATCCATTCTTAGCAACGAATATCTTGCCTTCGGATCTGTGATAGAAGGTGTACCCAACAGTCTCTTTTGGGTATCCTATGAAGACACATTTCTCCGACTTGGGTTCGAGCTTATCAGGTTGAAGCTTTTTCACATAAGCATCGCAGCCCCAAACTTTAAGAAACGACAACTTTGGTTTCTTGCCAAACCATAGTTCATAAGGTGTCGTATCAACGGATTTAGATGGTGCCCTATTTAACGTGAATGCAGCTGTCTCTAAAGCATAACCCCAAAACGATAGTGGTAAATCGGTAAGAGACATCATAGATCGTACCATATCCAATAAAGTACGGTTACGACGTTCGGACACACCATTACGCTGTGGTGTTCCGGGTGGCGTGAGTTGTGAAACTATTCCACTTTGTTTCAAATGAAGACCAAACTCGTAACTCAAATATTCTCCTCCACGATCAGATCGTAGAAACTTTATTTTCTTGTTACGATGATTCTCTACTTCACTCTAAAATTCTTTGAACTTTTCAAATGTTTCAGACTTGTGCTTCATTAAGTAGATATATCCATATCTGCTCAAATCATCAGTGAAGGTCAGAAAATAACGATACCCGCCGCGAGCTTCAACACTCATTGGCCCACACACATCGGTATGTATGATTTCCAACAAATCTGTTGCTCGCTCCATAGTACCGGAGAACGGAGTTTTAGTCATCTTGCCCATGAGGCATGGTTCGCAAGCACCAAGTGATTCATAATCAAGTGATTCCAAAAGTCCATCACTATGGAGTTTCTTCATGCGTTTTACACCAATATGACCTAAACGGCAGTGCCACAAATAAGTTGCACTATCATTATTAACCTTGCATCTTTTGGTTTCAATATTATGAATATGTGTATCATTACAATCGAGATCCAATAAGAATAGACCACTCTTTGAGGGTGCATGACCATAAAAGATATTATTCATAAAAATAGAACAACCATTATTCTCTGATTTAAATGAATAACCGTCTCGCAACAAACAAGATCCAGATATAATGTTCATGCTCAACGCTGGCACCAAATAACAATTATTTAGGTCTAAAACTAATCCCGAAGGTAGATGTAGAGGTAGCGTGCCGACGGCGATCACATCGACTTTGGAACCGTTTCCCACGCGCATCGTCACCTCGTCCTTAGCCAATCTTCGTTTAATCCGTAGTCCCTGTTTCGAGTTACAAATATTAACAACCGAACCGGTATCAAATACCCAGGTACTACTACGAGCATTAGTAAGGTACACATCAATAACATGTATATCATATATACCTTTTTTCACCTTGCCATCCTTCTTATCCGCCAAATACTTGGGGTAGTTCCGCTTCCAGTGTCCAGTCCCCTTGCAGTAGAAGCACTCCGTTTCAGGCTTGGCTCCAGACTTGGGTTTCTTCGTGGAAGTAGCAACTATCTTGCTATTCTTCTTGAAGTTCCCCTTCTTTCCTTTGCCCTTTTTCTTGAAACTAGTGGTCTTGTTAACCATCAACACTTGATGCTCCTTTTTGATTTCTACCTCCGCAGCCTAGAGCATAGCGAAGAGCTCGGGAATTGTCTTTTGCATCCCTTGCATATTATAGTTCATCACGAAGCTTTTATAGCTTGGTGGCAGTGCTTGAAGAACTCTATCAATAACACTATCCTCGTCAACTTTGCAACCAAGTTGAGTCATATGATTGTAGTACCCAGACATTCTGAGCAAGTGTTCACTGATAGAACTATTCTCCTCCATCTTGCAGCTGTAGAACTTATTGGAAATCTCATATTTCTCAATCCGGGCATTTGCTTGAAATATTAACTTCAACTCCTGGAACATCTCATATGGTCCATGACGTTCAAAACGTCGTTGAAGTCCCGGTTCTAAGCCATAAAGCATGGCACACTGAACTATCGTGTAGTCATCAGACCGCGACTGCCAGACGTTCAAAGCGTCTACATTAGCGGGAGGGGGCTTGTCACCTAGCGGTGCTTCAAGGACATAATTCTTCTGTGCAGCAATGAGGATAATCCTCAGGTTACAGACCTAGTCCGTGTAATTGCTACCATCATCTTTCAACTTAGCTTTCTCTAGGAATGCATTAAAATTCAAAGGAACGGTAGCACGGGCTATTGATCTACAACAACATAGATATGCAAAAACTATCAGGACTAAGTTCATGATAAATTAAAGTTCAATTTAATCATATTAATTTAAAGAAATCCCACTTAGATGGACATCCCTCCGGTCATCTAAATGATCACGTGATCCAAATCAACTAAACCATGTCCGATCATCACGTGAGATGGAGTAGTTTCAATGGTGAACATCTTATGTTGATCATATCTACTATATGATTCACGCTCGACCTTTCGGTCTCCAGTGTTCCGAGGCCATATCTGCATATGCTAGGCTCGTCAAGTTTAACCCGAGTATTCTGCGTGTGCAAAACTGGCTTACACCCGTTGTATTTGAACGTAGAGCTTATCACACCCGATCATCACGTGGTGTCTCGGCACGACGAACTTTCGCAACGGTGCATACTCAGGGAGAACACTTATACCTTGAAATTTAGTAAGGGATCATCTTATAATGCTACCGTCGTTCTAAGCAAAATAAGAAGCATAATAAGATAAACATCACATGCAATCAAAATATGTGACATGATATGGCCATCATCATCTTGTGCTTTTGATCTCCATCTTCAAAGCACCGTCATGATCACCTTCGTCACCGGCTTGACACCTTGATCTTCATCGTAGCATCGTTGTCGTCTCGCCAACTATTGCTTCCACGACTATCGCTACCGCTTAGTGATAAAGTAAAGCAATTACATGGCGATTGCATTTCATACAATAAAGCGACAACCATATGGGTCCTGCCAGTTGCCGATAACTTTACAAAACATGATCATCTCATACAAAACCGTATAACTCATCATGTCTTGACCATATCACATCACAACATGCCCTGCAAAAACAAGTTAGACGTCCTCTACTTTGTTTGTTGCAAGTTTTACGTGGCTGCTACGGGCTTTAGCAAGAACCGTTCTTACCTACGCATACAAAACCACAACGATGTTTCGTCAAGTATGTGCTGTTTTAACCTTCACAAGGACCGAGCGTAGCCACACTTGATTCAGCTAAAGTGAGAGAGACAGACACCCGCCAGTCACCTTTAAGCAACGAGTGCTCGTAACGGTGAAACCAGTCTCGTGTAAGCGTACGCGTAATGTCGGTCCGGGCCGCTTCATCTCACAATACCGCCGAAGCAAAGTATGACATGCTGGTAAGCAGTATGACTAGTATCGTCCACAATCTCATTGTGTTCTACTCGTGCATATCATCTACGCATAGACCTGGCTCATGATGCCACTGTTGGGGAACGTAGTATTTTAAAATTTTCCTACGATCACGCAAGATCTATCTACCAGATGCATAGCAACGAGAGGGAAGAGTGTGTCTACGTACCCTCGTAGACCGGGAGCGGAAGCGTCAAGTGACGCGGTTGATGTTGTCGAACTTCTTCGCGATCCAACCGATCAAGCACCGAACGTACGGCACCTCCGCGTTCAGCACACGTTCAGCTTGATGACGTCCCACGAGCTCTTGATCCAGTTGAGCTTCACGGGAGAGTTTTGTCAGCACGACGGCGTGGTGACGGATATGATGTGTTCACTGGCGCAGGGCTTCGCCTAAGCTCCGCGACGGTATGACCGAGGTGTGATTCTGTGGAGGGGGGCACCGCACATGGCTAAAACAATTCAACTTGTGTGTCTTTGGGTGCCCCCCTGCCCCCGTATATAAAGGAGCAAGGGAGGGAGGCCGGCCAGCCCTTCCTGGTGCGGCTAGGGAAGGAGTCCTACTAGGAATAGGATTGCAATCCTATTCCTAGTAGGATTCACCAAAAGGAAGAAGGGGGAAAGGAATAGGAGAGGTGGCTGAAAGCACATTTGCTCCCTGGGTGGTTTTGGTAATTAATGACAACATACTTTGTGGTTGGACTAATGCTTTTATCAAGTATGTTTCAGGAAACCCAATCACTTTGGAATGGCAAGATGACTGAAGAAGTGGACCCCTCAAATGCTAAGACAAGCATTGGCAAAAGCTCAAGACTCCATTTTTGGTTTAGTGGTCAAAGATCACATTGAGTCCATAGGAAAAGCCAATACTATTAAAAGGGGATGAGGTTGTGTTGATGATCTGGTTGCTCAAGTGCTTGGTGATCTAACTCCCTCAACTATCAGCACTATTCACTACTTAACACACACCCATAAGTAATCTCGGTCAAACCAACTCAGTCCCACCGAGATGAAGTTATTTCTCCAAACCCTAACATCTCGGTCAAACCGATTTCTCCAACTCAGTCCCACCGAGATGAACCACTTCTGCCATTTCCCAAACCCTAGGAAAATCGGTCCCACCGAGTTTGAGATCGGTCTCACCGAAACTGTTCTGCCAACCTTCTGTAATCATTTCACATCATATCGGAATAACCGATTTTGCATTATCGGTCTTACCGAGATTGACAAGCTTCTGTCTTGGCTCAAATCGGTCTCACCGATAATTCATTTTCGGTCCCACCGATTTTGGCAGGTTCCTGACTTTTCTCAAATCGGTCCAACCGAGTTTTCTTTCTCGGTCTCACCGAAATCTCCAACGTTCATATCAGATACACTTTCGGTCCCACCGAGATGGTATTTTCGGTCCCACCGAAAATCCCAACGTTCACTACATTTGAACTTTCGGTCTGACCGAGTTTTCACTTCGGTCTGACCGAGATTGGTCAAATGTGTGTGTAACGGTTGGATTTTGTGTGGAGGCTATATATACCCCTCCACCCCCTCTTCATTCGTGAGGAGAGCCATCAGAAAGTACCACCACTTCTATCATACACTTTCTGAGAAGTGAACCACCTACCCTTGTGTTGAGATCAAGCCATTCCATTCCTACCATATGAAACTTGATCTCTAGCCTTCCCAAGTTGCTTTCCACTCAAATCTTTCTTCCACCACAGCCATATCAGTGAGGAGAGTTGAGTGTTGGGGAGTTTATCATCTGAAGCACAAGAGCAAGGAGTTCATCATCATCAACACCGTCTATTACCTTTTGGGGGGTGGTGCCTCCTAGATTGGTTAGGTGTCGCTTGGGAGCCTCCGTCTTGATGATGTGGAGTTGAACCAAGAAGTTTGTAAGGGCAAGGAGATCGCCTACTTCGTGAAGATCTACCCCGAGTAAGGCTAGTCCTCCGTGGGCGTAGGTCGTGATGGAATAGACAAGGTTGCTTCTTCGTGGACCCTTCGTGGGTGGAGCCCTCCGTGGACTCGCGCAGCCGTTACCCTCCGTGGGTTGAAGTCTCCATCAACGTGGATGTACGATAGCACCACCTATCGGAACCACGACAAAAATCTCCGTGTCACCAAACTGCGTTTGATCTTCTCCACCTCCTTTTTACATGTGCAATTTACTTTCCGCTGCATATACTCTAGAATTGCATGTGTAGGGTGTTACTTGATTTGATCTTGTTTGTGAAACTGCCAAAAACTTTGCATGATCTAAAGGCAGATTTTTTATATTGTCAAGTAGTCTAATCACCCCCCCTCTAGACCTACTTTCGATCCTACAGTTCCGAGGCCATATCTGCATATGCTAGGCTCGTCAAGTTTAACCCGAGTATTCTGCGTGTGCAAAACTGGCTTACACCCGTTGTATTTGAACGTAGAGCTTATCACACCCGATCATCACGTGGTGTCTCGGCACGATGAACTTTCGCAACGGTGCATACTCAGGGAGAACACTTATACCTTGAAATTTAGTAAGGGATCATCTTATAATGCTACCGTCGTTCTAAGCAAAATAAGAAGCATAATAAGATAAACATCACATGCAATCAAAATATGTGACATGATATGGCCATCATCATCTTGTGCTTTTGATCTCCATCTCCAAAGCACCTTCATGATCACCTTCGTCACCGGCGCGACACCTTGATCTCCATCGTAGCATCGTTGTCGTCTCGCCAACTATTGCTTCTACGACTATCGCTACCGCTTAGTGATAAAGTAAAGCAATTACATGGCGATTGCATTTCATACAATAAAGCGACAACCATATGGCTCCTGCCAGTTGCCGATAACATTACAAAACATGATCATCTCATACAAAACCGTATAACTCATCATGTCTTGACCATATCACATCACAACATGCCCTGCAAAAACAAGTTAGACGTCCTCTTCTTTGTTGTTGCAAGTTTTACGTGGCTGCTACGGGCTTAGCAAGAACCGTTCTTACCTACGCATACAAAACCACAACGATGTTTCGTCAAGTATGTGCTGTTTTAACCTTCACAAGGACCGGGCGTAGCCACACTTGATTCAGCTAAAGTGAGAGAGACAGTCACCCGCCAGTCACCTTTAAGCAACGAGTGCTCGTAACGGTGAAACCAGTCTCGCGTAAGCGTACGCGTAATGTCGGTCCGGGCCGCTTCATCTCACAATACCGCCGAAGCAAAGTATGACATGCTGGTAAGCAGTATGACTAGTATCGCCCACAACTCATTGTGTTCTACTCGTGCATATCATCTACGCATAGACCTGGCTCATGATGCCACTGTTGGGGAACGTAGTATTTTAAAATTTTCCTACGATCACGCAAGATCTATCTACCAGATGCATAGCAACGAGAGGGAAGAGTGTGTCTACGTACCC